>JAVJIF010022617.1:0-62043 GCA_038442645.1 Agave tequilana
TTTTTTGTATGTGTATTGCCTTATTCGGGGTTGTCAACCCCGTACAAGTGAAACTTATAATTATTTTTTAAATTTTTGCTTGTCGGAGTTGGGAACCCTGGACAAGCGAAAAATAAAAAAATAATTTTCGCTTGTCCGGGGTTCACAACCCGACAAGCCCAACAGTTAAAAAAATATTCGTTCCTTCTTTCCCTCGCTCGTCCTATCTCCCTCTCTCCTCGTCCAAGGCACGACTGGGCAACACCGTCGACGACGAGAACGGCGGTGGCAATGGTGCGCGGTGACGGCGAGCAGTAGGGCAGCCCTCATGTTGTTGGGTTGTCGCTGCCGCTGTGACGACGAGGAGGTTGGCGCAATGAGGGCTACTCGTTGTTGCCGCCGCCTTCCTCATCGTCCCAGCCCAGTCGCTGCTAGGCTGCCATGCTGCTCGCCGTGGTTGTCGCCGACCTCGTTACGGTGGCGTCCCGATGGATGCCTTAGAGTAGGAGAGAGGGACAGAGGAGAGAGGGAATAAAAAAAATAGAGGTCAATTTTAGGCTTCTCCGGGTTGCTAATCCCGGACGAGCAAATTTTTAAAAGAACACAATTTCTCTCACCGGGTTCGCAACCCTAGATGAGCCTGACTTTGGCAAAAAACTGCCCAAGTTAGGTTCATCCGGGGTTACAAAACTCCAGACAAGCCACAAAAAATTGTAAAAAAAAAATAAATTCTCTTGTCTGGGATTGGAACCGGGAACAAGGCAATACGTGGCCAATAAATAATTTGATCGTCCGGGGTTGTCAACTTTAGACGAACCAAAAAATGACTCGGACATGCCTAGCGCCTCGCTGGTAGGGCGAACCGTCTCGTCGCCGACGTGACACATTAGAGGTCAATTCTTGGAATTATTTGAGTGTAGGCTGACTTTTGAAATTATGTTTTTTTGAGGTTTTTATTTTGAGAAAAAAAACAGCCCTAATTTTAATAGTATCAGTTAGAGATACGCATTCATGTCAACATTCATGTTAACATTCATGTCAAGAAAGCATTGATTAGATTCTAATCTACCCCCTTGTTCCCCACGCTAAATCATCCAACCAAACCCTAATCAATGTCGTCACTGCTCATGACATGTCCCCACGCAATCGCATCCATTCTAACCGCCCGGTGACCACACCTCAGGGGCATTTCCGGTACTTCCCCGGACGGTACGGTCGTGTGGGGCCCCGCGACCCGCACGAGCGCGTATCTACACGGCCGCCCCGGACTGCTGACCTGTGACCAATCCTGTCATCTTCCCACGTGTCACAACCTGATTCGCCCGGCACCCTCGCCCTAAATTTTCCTCCTTGTCCTTCACCAGCCACACGTGTGCAAGCTCAAAAGGAAAACCCTAACCCTAGTCTTTAATTAGCCACGCATGCTTTCAAAATCTTTATATAATCGACATGATTTAAAATTTGCTATCATTCAATTACGTTGGTTAACTTACATGTGTTAGCTCTCAATAGCCTATTCAAGCACACTATCTGCGTCATCGCCGTCGTTGTCGCAATCTCGATCACAGATCTCACCTACCATTGAAATAGGGGAAAAAAAGAATTTTTTTTACTAATAATAGTGAAATTAATAATTTTTGGCGTCATTATCAAATGAACATGATCAAATAGAGATAATTTTTTTTAAGATTATCTTTTTCACTTGTTTCCATCTGTCACAAGGAACGCTTGCTTCATTGCTGGAAATTAATAGTTTAGAATCTTGATCGGGTTTATGGTGTCGTTTTCATTCGATTTATTGAATAATAGAGCATAAAGTAAAAAAAAAAAAATTTTAAATCATACATTGCTTGATAAATGTAAGTCAACTTGTTAATTGGTAACACGTGTGACAATGACCAAGACTCTCCTAACACGTGGACAATGACAAAGACTAATTATGCTACCGCCTATTGTATGTCAATGAGAGTGTATTATTAATTTGGAGAGTGACAGTATCAGCCGTCAATGTACAACAATAACAAAAACAAATAAGCGAAGCGATTGTGCCAAGTATTTGAGGCTACATGAACCAAAAGAGAATTACGTCGGATCGGACACATGGATCAGCTTTCTCCACTCATTCCTATCGAGCAATATATCTTCACTAAGACCTTTAGTCTCTATATCTTGTCTTATTACCTCCATCCATGTTTTTTTGTCTCCCCTGCGCTCTTTTAACTTGCCCTAATTTGATACGTTCTACTCGTCGTATTGACGCATCTGTAGGTCTACGTCGCACATGATCAAACCTTCGATGGCGGTTTTCTCTCATATTCTCTTTTATTGAGGCTACGCCTATTTTAGTACAAATATCTTCATTTCTCATATTATCTCTCTCGTCGTGTTACCACACATCCAACGAAGCATGCGCATCTCTGCTACACTCATCTTCTGATCATGATATCTCAGCTGTCAATATAGATATCATAAAACCTATCATAACAATTGATGATCATTCTAGATATTGTGACAATCACGCCAAGAGACGAAGTCAGGCAGTAGATAAGCAACAAGGTTATGCAGTACAAGTTAGGGCCCTTGACTGGTTCAAACCTTGATGCCCCTTGGACATGACTCACACGTGTCAAGGGTGCCTTGGTCAGCTAAATTGTGCCATGTTTGTGGGTGTAGTGCCCTAAATCACTCCTTTCTCTATGGACTTGTTTAGGGAAGGCAGACAAGACCCTGGGGGTGGGGATGGTCCCTTGATGTACAAGATTTTTGTGCAGTGTGAGTCTCTCGTGTGTCAAATACTTTTCAGGGCATAGTTTATGTGTAAGTGAAGCCTAGTGGCTTTTTCCAATGAAATACACACTCATCTTATGGCTCATGATGCATGGGGTTGGAAATTTGAAGGCTCTTTTGGCTCACACTTTGGGTTTGGTCTGAGTGGGGTGTTGTGTGATGACATGCATGTTGGTGACTCTGTGACAGTTTCATGAAAGTAAATGAAATCTAGAGCATGAATGCTTGAGCTTAACCTCATCAAAGATTGAATAAATCTAAGGAAGATGGTGTAATCTCCATACAAAATTATCTTGTTGTGTGTGTGCCTTGAAAGGGGCAATCACCAATTTGATGTTATTCTATAGTGTTTCAGCCTAATGTAGTATTAACTATGTGTGTTGTTTCTCATGGGATGACTCTCTTGGTTAGTGTAGATAATTTTCCTACATTTCTTCTCATCTTAGCCATAATTATATGCATTATGATTTGATTGAAGGCATAAAGATTCAAAGGTCTAAAATTAGTGAAAAAAACATTTCCTACCAATTAAGGCTAAAAGAATGTTTTCTAGGAAGCATTGTTTGTAAATGAAGGAGAAAGTTCAAGTTTTACTAGCTTGTTCTTATTTTTGAGAGGAAGTCTAAATCATATTTGTTAAGAGTAGTACTGGACTTAGGATTGTATAATACTAATTGTATTAAGAGTAGAGGTTTTCTTATGTGTAATTTGTAGTGTCTACATGTTTTCGGGTTTTACCCACATCAATAATAAATATACAATTCAGTTTCTTCTTCAACTGATTTAATATGGTATCAGAGCCTCTCAAATTTTTTGTTTGTTGATCGTTGTTCCTAGGTCATCTTCGAGCCTATACTGGGTCACGCTCATGTAACATGTGCCTAGCACAGGTCACACTCTGTCTTGCACTTCGTCAAATCCTTTCTCCAAACTCGCCGGCCACCATGCCTGGTTTCCAATAGCTTCTGCTTCTTCATTTGACACAACATCTTCATCTTATCATCATCTCTTCTATCAGCGATCTCCTCTTCTTCGACAGATCTATCACTAGTCATCTCTCACGCAAAAATTGGCGTCTCTTCTTCTCTGACCGTGTGAGTGCTACATTATTATTCGGGCTCACATTGCACGTGTACTCCCACTTATTTGGTGTGAGGCCAAAACTTAAAGATTGTTTGGTCAAAAGAAGGTGGCAAAGTCCATAGGTTGGACCCAAGTTTGAAAAGACACAAGAAGCACAAGTTCTTTAGGGCTTTGGGGTCCAATCAATCTTCTTTGCACCCTGGGGAAGTCTTGAGGCATGAGGGGAGGGGTAGGGATTGAAACTTTTACGTCTCTCTCTCTCTCTCCTCTCTCTCTCTCTCTCTCTCTCTCTCTCTCTCTCTAGAAGCTTCCAGAGATTACACCACAACCCTATAGGGGCTATAGAATGAGATTTGTATTCCTTGGATGCCTATTTGAGTCAGGCTTTTTTTTTTGGACTTGATGTTGATGTTGCAATCTTTTTGTAGTGTAGTTGGGTGGGCCTAGACCGCACCAAAACTATGGACCAATTATGGCAGACAAGCCATGTCATGCAGATTAAATCCGGCCTAGCATATGGATGTAATGTAATTTTTAATGTCAAGCATTTTGTTCTTTAGACCCGGCCACGACTCTGGTGCGAAACCGGCGAACCGAATCAGAACTGTGGTCGGAAAACAAATCCGGGCCGCCGGTTCCCTGGTTTCAAACCGAACCGGAACCGGGCTCAAGTCGATCCAGTTTAGGTTTCTTTTTCTAAGAATCGGAGCCGCTGGTTCTGGTTCAGAAACCAACAGTTTCGGTTCTTGCACCGCTGCTGAGCAGCAACGGGCCTGGCTGTCTGGCTTTTGGGGCGACTAGGCAGCCTCCGCCTCTCACCGTCCCTTGGCCTCCGCCGCCTCGGCCTTCTTCCCCCCCTCCCCTCATCGTTCCCTCCGCTACTGTTTGGGCCACCACCCTCTCCCCCTCTGCCCGTTCGCCACCTCAGCGTCCCCTCCACCACTGCCTCCTCCCCCTCTTGCCCCCTCCGCCACCGCTCCCACCTCCTCCCCCATGCTGCTTCTTCCGCGACCCCCTCGGCCTCCCCCTCTGCCTCCCCCTCTGCCTACATAAATTATCAAAAAAATGTGTATGAGCCTAAACTTCTAGTGTGAAATTAGTGTGATGACCAACTACACCACTCAAGAATTTGAAAATATAATATATAGAAATTTTATTTAAAGTTTTAAACTGGACCCAAAATCGGAATCAGCCGGTTCCGGAACCAGAACCGAAACCGGCCGGACCCGGTCCAGTTCCGATTCGAACCGCCGGTTCCGGAACTTGGTCAGGCCTATGTTTTTGGGCAAGTGGGGGTCCCATGGGCGAAGAATAAATGGGAAGAGCCTATTATTTGATCCTCTTCAGACACGTGTACATTGTAAACGAGCCTCCACGAGCTGCCACCAGCACCTTTTATGCGTCATGAACATCAATCAAGAGATTGAAATAATGTGTTATGTTTTTGCCACCGATCTCCTACTTGCGGGTCTGTTTGGTTGTCGTACTGGCCGTAATTCGTAGTTGTAATTGGTAAAGTCTTTTACAATTGTAAATGAATTACATGTATGTAAATTTTACGGTGTTTGGTTGGTAATATAAAATTGTAAAGTGGGAAAGTGTATTGTACTTTACGGTGTTTGGTTGTCGTAATGTATAAGTCGTAAGTGAAAAAGTTGACCACAAAATTAACTATTTGGTAATTTTAAAGTTTTAATACTGCAAATAAATATTAAAAAAGTTAAATATTAAAAAATTTTAATATTAATATAAAAAATATTACAAATTTGTATGACCACAAAATTAACTATAACTGGGCTGTAAGTGAGTGGTAACTGGGTTGCAATTGAGTGTCAGTTGAGTTACGTAAGTCTTTTACGAATACGGTCCAAACAAACGCCGTAATTGTAACTGGGTAGTAACTCATTTACGAATTACGGAGTTTTACGCGAAACAAACGGACCCGAAGTGAAAGAAATATAGTTGAGTTAAAAGCTCATATAGTGTGGATTCGGGTATAGACATGATAATGGGTTGGCTGACCCGATGGTTCAATAGTCCAACCTAACATCTTGGCAACCCAAGTCTCCGTGAATTTGTTGCCTAATGATGTGCGATTGAGTTTTGGAACTGGGCCAAAGCCTACCTTCGACCCACCAGAAGATACGGGGCTCAGAGTTTTGGACCTTTAGTTTTTAACATTGGGCCAAGCCCACTTTCACCCCAACGAAGCTGGCAAAAATATAATGTGGCAAAAAAGAGGAAAAAGAAAATGAATGGAAATATTCCTAATATAGGAACTAAGTAAAATATATCGAAATCATGATGAAAACATCAGCTGCATAGTTAGTTACTCTGTTTGCAATGGTTTAGGTCTAAATATGCAAAAAGAAAAAGAGTGTGTGTGCATAAACTTGTGTCATTCCGGAAGTATTTGAGGGCGGATCCTTCCCTCAAATACAATCTTCCAACATTCGAATAAAAGATCTACTCCGTTGAAGTTGGTTTATATTATTTCAAGTATATATAGATCAAAATCAAATGTCTTGACTTTTTCTCATCCATCAAGCGGTGCAAAATGGACGGCAGAAAGTAATGAGTTAGTTAGATCTATGTCTTTAGATATACAAATTCTCGATCTGGCCATTTGATCATGATCTAACATTTAAAACCCCCTATTAACTAATTTTCGTTAGGTTTCAAATGTTCTACACCGTTAAACTAACCAACTCACTATTTAGGCCGTTCTTTTTTTTTCCTATTTTATGCATGGGTAAAAAGTATTCAAAATACTAGATTTGGTTTATAGATATTTGAAATAATAGAGATCAACTTCAACGGAGTAGATCTATATATTGGAATGTTGGATGTTGGTATTTCAGTGGAAGGATTCGGTTTTGAATCCTTCCCACTCAAATACAACCCTCCGACATTCGAATATAGGATCTACTATGTTGAAGTTGATCTATATTATTTCAAGATTTATAAATCAAAAATCAAGTGTTTTGAATACTTTTGCACATCCATCGAGTGAAGCAAAAAGGACAGCCGAAAGTAGTGAGTTGGTTAGATCTGTGTCTTTAGACATACAATTCTCGATTCGACCATTTGATCATGTTCTAAACATTTAAAAACATTATTAACCAAATAAGCTTTCTTACGAATTTTATCGTTAAAACATGTCTTACTCATCTTCTTCCTCTGAACACAGCATGCCCTCTAATGATGAATGTGAGATTTATTTCAGCATGTCCTCTCGATATGGATCGGAGGAAGAGCTCGATACCGATGACCCATTCTACGGGTTCATTGATGAACCGAAGTACCTTCAAAAGAGGAGGAAAGCAGAGGGTCGATATGGACGAAGAGGACGAAAGCGAGCAAGAAGAAGAAGATCAGGAGAACGAAGAAGACGATTCTGATTATGATGGTGATGATGAGGACGACTAGAATTTTCTGTTCTTTCATAATCACCTTCATTTTATCTTCTTTTTAGGGCTTATATGTCCTTTTTTGTAATATCTCTTTCAGACTAGATTATGATATAAATAAAATTTTCTTCTTTATCATTTACTACAGAACAATGTAAATTTTTTATTAAGAAGTTAAATATAATCACACTCTGTGATTTTAAATGAAACATTCTCATTTTGCATATACTGCGACTATGGACGATGTGTCGCATAGTATTGCGATCATGATCGCAGTATTCTCAGAACAATAAATTCCATTATATTCAAATAAATTTAAAAATTGCAACTATGGATGATGTGTGTAACAAAAATGCAAATTTCATATTGTATTAAAACTGCGAAATAGTCACATTAAAGAACAAATATATAAAATATTAAGTAAACTGCGATTCTGGTCGCAGTTCAGTAAGATCCTTTCAATATTTATATTGTGACCCTGGTCGCATTCCTCACAGAAAGTTAATTTGTATCACGTTTAAAAGACATATGTCATGTATATAAATTACACACGATACAATTCATTTCAAAATATTCTTAGTAAAATGACTCCTGCTTCCTTTTTCCGTTGCTATATTCTGATACTATTTCCTCTGCGAATAAAAAAAAATTAATACATGTGAAAAAGAAAAAAACATGCATAGGAAGAAACAAAAAATGATGTAAATGTTTGAAACAACAAATTAAATGACAGTTATAAAGAACACAATATTAATATACTAAGAGACAAGGACTAAGATCGCATGCCTAATATAATTGAAGAATGCGACTAAAGTCGCAATTTATAACAATTGAAAATTATTTTATTAAAAACTACTAGCTTAGTCGCATTCCTAAAAAACATAATATCGACTTGTAAAAAAAGTAATAAACAGGTATTCAAATTTCTTTAGGAACACGATTAAGGTCGCATTATCACTACATAAAAAGTTAAAGATTGTTGATAAGGTCGTGGTCTTTATATAACCATAATGTATATCAAGGTCGCATTCTTCATATCAACCTTGATTATGATTGCAGGTCATTGTCTTTATATAACCATAATAATTTTCAGTGAGGATTGCGACCAACAATGCCATAAATAATACATAAATCTGAAAAAATTAACCTCTGCTTCAACATCAAAAGTTCTATCGCTTGCTGCATTGTTTTGTTTGCTGATGAAGTTGCACTTAAAAATACTTGATTCATATTCAGTTGGGGAGAAAGTGGACGGGGCCTATTGCGAGATGAATTATGATTGACGCTCGACATCAAAAAGGATAAGTTGAGAGAGATCTGATGCAAAAAAACAGATTGAGATGGATAGATCGATGAAGATCTGATAGATGAAATATGCATCTGCAAATTCGAAATCAAGATTTGATTCATCTTTTCGAAGATCGAGGTTGTCTGCGAAATCGAAATCCAGACAAGAACGCACGTGAGAGACAGAGAGAGAATATGAGACAAAATATAATAACAGAGATTATAAACCTCATCCCAAGAAAAACTGTCATTTTTTAACAGCAGGGTGTTTTGTAATTTTAGTGTTTTAAAAAACTGAATCTTTATGAATATTACCTAGTTCTGGGCACATATTGCGCCCCGTCACTCTCAGCTGTGAGCTGATATACATTTCTCTCTTTGATTAGCTTTTTCTTTTTTGATTGCAAAAAATGAATTTCTTTTGACGTTTTTTTTTTTTTTTTTGATAGAGAACCAGAACCACCCAAAAGGTTCCTTTTGTCCGAGTAGTATTTATATTTTATTTTGGTTTCCTGTTTTGAAATTTTATTTTGTTTGAGCTTGGGTCCTCGAAATAAGATTTATTTTCCCCCTTTTCTTTTTCTTCTCTTGTTTTGTATTATACCAGAGCAAGAGAGTTTTGTTTTAGCCCTTAAATTAACTCTAAATAAGTTTACCAATTAATAAGTTTGAGAGTTAGGAACATTACGTATTTTAATTAAATCTTAATATGTCTTAGCAAAATAAAAAAATTGCACGAAAAAGGGGGACATTTTGTAAATAATTGAAATAGATGCAGTGGCCTCAAGAGCAATCGGTCTTAAAAATTATCAGCATTAGAAAAACTATGTGGGCCTCAGCTCGTTGGGCCCACGGATTTAATACAAAGGTCATACATGTCATATGAGTTTTTCCAAAATCCATACTGGGGTGTATGTATTTATGTCCCTGCCGATGATTACTTGGGCAAACTCAGAGCCTGATTAGCGACCATGGTGATCGAAAATAAATAAATAAATAAGAGAACTGATCCCCTAAGAACGATTCTCATGGATTTCTGTGAGAAATTTCATGTGGGTGATCGGACTGACATAGATCTGATTTTATTTGATTTGACCTATCAGATCCGACGGTCCACATGAAAGTTCTCACAGAAATCTTGAGAACCGTTCTTAGGAGATCATCTCCCCACACACACATATGGGGAGAGTTATAAAATAAATAAGTGTAACTAAGTTAAGTTACACACACTTCTTTCCACCACATAAAAAAATTTTTTTAAACACCTTGTGGGGACCACTCACATTATTTTTTATTTGTATTTCACAAGCAATTTTTTGTGTGGTGGAAATAGGTGTGTATAACTTAACTTAGTTACACCTATGTGTATTGTAACTTTACCTATATGTGTGTGTGGGGGGTAAGGTTACAATACACCCTATGTGTAACTAACTTAGATACACATAGAGGTCTCCACTATATAAAAAATTTTTGAATAGGTTATTAATACTTTGTGGGGACCACATATCTTAATTTTTATTTATATCTCATCTTGTAATTTGTGTGGTAAAAAAGTGTGTGTAACTAGTTAGTTACACATAGGGTGTATTGTTACATTTTCTGTATATGTGTACTTGTGTTTTTTCAAAAGAATTTTAGTCCGAATACTTCTCACTCAAATACCAACATCTGACATTCGATTATAAGATCCACTCTGTTGAAGTTGATCTATATTATTTCAATTATCTATAAACTAAAAATCAAGTGTTTTGAATATTTTTTGCCTATGCATCAAGCAGAGAAAAAACGGACGGCTTAAATAGTGAGTTGTTTAGTTTAATGGTGTAGAACATTGAAACCTAACAAAAATTGGTTTGTAGATGTTTTTAAATGTTTAGATCATAATCAAACAGCCGGATCGAGAATTTATATGTCTAAATACACAGATCTAACCAACTCATCACTTTCAGCCGTTCATTTTGCGCCGCTTGATGGATGGAAAAAAAGTATTCAAAACACTTAATTTTAGTTTATAGATACTTGAAATAATATAGATCAACTTCAACGGAGTAGATTTTGTATTCGAATGTCGAAGTGTTGAATTTGATTGGGAAAGATTCAGTCTCAAATTCTTTTAGAATGACATAATTCTATCTCTCTCTCTGTATATTGATAATCTAATAGTCTAAATTTTTTTTTAAAATCAAAATCGGCCGAAGGAAGATTTTTTTCTGATAAATCATATAAAAACCTTATCCATATGTCTTCTCAATCTTCTTTCTCCCTCAACTTTCTTGACTCTTAACTCATTCTTTTTCCTCTCTTCCTTCCTCCTGACTGATTATTCAGTTTCCTACCGACACCACTGGTGTATTAGTTTAAAGGAATTTCTTCCCGTTATCTGCCCCCACGAGTCTCGTGAATAGTCAAACAGAAACCCCGCATCTTAGAACTCGCAGGACGAAGGGGGCTACTCTTGACCGCGTTCCCCTGTGGAAAAAAAAATCACTTCAGTTTTGGAGCCTTCCAAATTTCCAAAGAACGCCATTTTCTTTCATCATCATCACCCGTTTCAGACTTGATTTTTCCCTCAACTTGGGGCACAGACCCACAACAGATTGGTGCTCATAATGAGCGACAACAACAACAACAAACCCTTGTGATGGTTTTGGTTCTGAGGCGATTCCTCGCTCAAACCGCAGGATTCTCACGACCCATCATCACACCGCTTCGGTTTGGTCGTTTCGTAAACTGGGTATGCTTCCTTTTCTCAAAGTTTTTGCTTGCATTCTGTGTGTTTGATGATTTGCCTGCAAGGTCTGAGCTTTGCTCAAGTTTGGTTGATTTTCTTAGCTTGTTCGATGTTTAGTCATAGATTTGACATCCCAATTGGTAATTTGAGATGGAGTGCAGAATTTAATTGTTGATGATTGAACTTTTTCATTATTAGTATTTAGATCTTGGTTTGTGGTTCGCGGATGCTTGCCTATATCTTGTACGGATCCAATTTTGGTGTGAGCATCGCTGGCAGACATGGAGAGTCACAAGAAGGAAAGAGAAATTATAGAGAATTGGGAAAAAGCTAAAACTAATTATTGGTCAAAACTAGAATTTGAAACTTATGCAAGCCCAACTCGCAGCTACCTGGTCGAATTGGGGGATTGTTGTGGGTCAATCAATTTTGGAATCAGGAACTCAACTGTGCTTTATACTGGTTGAAAGGTTTCTTATGCTCGACCCAGAGGAGGTCCGTGTTTCAAAGTAGGTTGTAAGAGATGTGGATGTAGTTGTTCAACAGATTGTTTGAGTGTTTGTACAATTTGAATGAGAATGAAATAAATCATTTCTGATTAGTATTAATAAGGGAGGATGTATAAAAGTAATTGGAAAACAAGGTGTGATTGAGGAATTTGTTGGCCTGAAGTTTCTCTTACAAAGTTAGGAGATAATATATAAAGAACAGATCCAAATTCATATCTCAGATCTATCTTATCTCTAGCTAGAGCAAGGAACAAGAAAGACACGGAAGGTAGGAGTTCAAATTCAATTTTTGTTATTCTCCCATTTTGCTCTTTGTTCATCTCCTTTTATTGCACAGTCGATTGTCTGTCAATATTTATGCACGGTTGTTGTTGTAAGGGACTAAAAAATGGGGAACAAAAGTTTACAGGGTTGTTTTAAATGGAGTGCAGAATTACAAAGCCAAAGTGCCGCTTTCTAATTTTGTAGTCCAGTTAAAAATAGCCCCTCCTATAAAGTGGTTTACCTCATTTATCAGTCTCTTGCAACAATAAGTGAACATAAATGTCAAACACACTTGTTTGCTCTACAGAAGGGGATGAAAGTAGAGTGGAAAAGAGGCCATCTGAAAAAAATGAATTCTTCCCTTTTCTTCTTTGCTCTCATTAGAGAAGATATATATGATGTATGAATTTGTATCTAATGTGGATTTAGGTTTCAAAAGCATAATAGAGGTTTATAGCCTTGTATCTCTTTTTTTTTGAAACATAAGTTCTAGGGTATCCCAGAGCGCCCCACTCTACTACAGATAAATCTGCGTAATGGTTATCTAGTCTTCAGACTAATCCCTTGGTGTCCACCGGGCGAATCGAGTCAACGATTAATGAGGAGCAAACCCAGTGCCTTACCACCCAACCTGCCTAAGGGAGGCCTCGAACCCGTGACCACTTGGGAGCAAACTAAGTGATCACGCCACTAGGCCAACCCCCACGGACATCTCTTGGTATATATGCTTAGATACATATATGCATAAAGCACCTATTTCTTTTACGTAAATCAAGTTTTCTCTATAATTCTCTCGTTCAAGCTGGAACATATATATCATAAGTTCTAGCACATGCCCACGTTCTAATAGGAATTTGGTCTGACTTTGGTTCTAGATTTTGCAAAACTAGTTAACCACATCGACTGAAAAAACAATTTATAAAAGGATAAGATGGATTTCTATAAATATGCACCATGTCACATTTTTTTTTGAATAACCTTGATGACTCCACGTGGGTGGGCTCCCCCCTCTCTCTCCGTTTTTTTAATAACCCCGATCACTCCATATGGGTGGGCTCTCTCTTTCTCTTGTGACTCTTTTAGAGCGAGAGAGATCGAGAAAGAGCTCTTAGAGCGAGACAGATCGAGGGAGAGCTTCAGCTCTCTCAGGTCTCTCTCATGTGAGAGACTCGAGGAATTGGGATGTCTCACTCGATTTCTTCTTTTCTTTTCAACCCACAATAGGAAAAAAAAGAAAAGCTCCAGGCTTCAGCTTCTCATCTCCTTCAATCTCTTCTCCTCTTTGTTTGTTCCCCAAAAACCAAAAGCCTAAAATCCCTATACTTGAAGACTGTCATTGCCGTGAATCTCGTCGTCGTTGTCGACTAGTTGTGAAGGTTGTCGTCATTGTGAAGTTCATTAGTGCCCGTTGTCGCTATCAAATCATTTGTGTTTTTTTAGGTGATATAGATCATATCTGAATGGGTGGATTTTAAAATTTGATGTTCCAATATGTGCTCTTCAATTGATGGGGGTTTAAATATTATTTGTAGGATCCTAGTAAACTCTATGTGTGTGTAAAAGTAATATTGGTCTAAAATTACTTTGTGAATAATCCAAATGGTTGATCCACTATTTATTATGATCTACTTGCAATGATTATGTGTAAAAAATGTGATTTTAAACATTTTCTCACGTCGATCAAATGGTGTTATATTGTTGATAAAATGTTCATTTTACATTCACTTGATGCATGGTTGAAAAAAATCATAATTGCATGATTTTTCATACAAAAGCATTTTAGGCATCGAGATCAGGATGAATAGTGAGATCATCCATTAAGAGGCTCGATCATGTGATTTTATGTTGATTTTTTGTGTAGCTACTTAAGGAGCAACGTTACTGCTACTTCATCTATGGGGGAGAGTTCCTTTAGGAAAGATCTTAAATTCAATCATAGTGAAATAAAATAAAGATCCATTCTATTCAAATTGATTAATACATTTAGAATGTCTAAAAACACAAATTCGAAAGAATTTGAGTTTTTTGTCTCTTCATAGAGTGGCTAGAAGTAGTATATTTAGTTTTATGTGGAATATTTGAAACCTTAACAGAAATCATTAAGGTTGTTAAACTACGAAAAACTACATCTTTATTGGTGTTAAGAAGAGTTATAAGATACCATTACATAAAGTCGTTAGCAACCCCCTTTATATAGATCCATACAACATCAAATACTACTTAAATTATGACTCACATGGATTAAGGAATCAACCGATTCCGATACAAATCGGCCGGATCTGGGCCCGAGATCAAATCAGAGAGGAAAAATCAGATTAAGCGGCAAACGACATGGAATCAGTTCAAAGAAGTAGAATCGGTGATTCCAGCTGATTTTGCATGCAGCCAAAGAGATCAAGAAGGGAGGGATTAGGGGAGAGAGATCTGAGAGAAATCAAACAGAGAGAGCAATAGAGAGATTTGAGAGAGGTGTGTGTGTGTGAGAGAAAGATCGGGGAGAGAGTGAGATCAGGGAGAGCAAGCTAAAGATCGGGGAGAGCGAGAGCGAGAGAGATCTCAGAGCCAGAGTGAGAGCAAAGATAGCAAGACCAACGAGCACGTGGTGAGAGAGAAAGAGGGGGGAGAGAGAGATTGGTAGCATTTAATGAAATTAAATACTAATTTAATTTGTTTATACATATAGTATATTTACAAATTAGTTTAATAGCGAGGTTTAAATTGTTTAAAAATGTTAATTTATTAGATTAATTATCAAAAATGAAAAATTGTTAGAAAAAAGTTCAAAAATCTACTAGAACTATAGGACTCCAAATAATATTAGAACTCTACCATCTCCCTTCAAACTCACGATGGTTTGACATTAAGAGATAGTTTTGATGGTATGACATTAAGAGATTGTTTAAAAAAACTGAAGAAGTAAATATTGAAACTGTTGAAAACAAATATTGAATTACTAATGTTGATACTAAATTGTTGAATCATTGATGTTGATGCCGAAGTTGCAAATCAAAGCAAGATGAATATGAGTTAAAGAAAACACTTGTTCCGAAGACTGCATGAAAAATCAAATATTTATCTCTTTTGAAAAGGTTAGGATTTTAGATATTCTCAAGCTAAGTAGAGGAGAAAGTTTTGAGAGATTCACAAACTCAATAGAAGATGAGATTTTAAGAAATCCTTAACTGGGAAAAGTGAATATTTTTAGAGATTCCAAACTAGGCTTAATAAGATGAGATTTTGGAGATTCTCAAACTCAGTAGAACTATTAAATCCAAATAAGTGTGTCTGAAACACCGAAAACATAGGAATCAACTCTTAAATAATCAAAATCAGACTTTGATACACCCATATATGATGAAATCAGTTTCAATCTTTTAGATGACAGCAAATCTGGATGCAGAAAACTGGATGATGAACAATACTCGCATGAAGAGTAAATTTTTTTTTTTTGCTTTGGAAGAAAGAAAGAAAAAAGAAAGATTATTGAAAGAAGAAAGATGAAAAGAAGATGAGTGCGCATTGGGTGGTGGATTGGATAAAGAAAAGAAAACATGAGTCTCTGATACATGTTAAACTACAAAAGATTACATCCGTATTGGGGAGTTAAAAATGCCATTATACTAAGTCATTCGAAATCCCCTTTTTATATAGACCCATACAAAACCAAATCCTACTCAAACTATGACTCATAATACTAGAACTCTAAATACTATTAGAACTTTAACTAAGGTTTTCAATATGTTTAGATTATGACCCAATGGATCAACAATTTGTACACCTCAAACTATGGATTTGAAAACCAAAATCAAGCAGTTATAGGTTTTCTTGCCTATGCATCAAATAGGCATAAACTGGTTGGTTGAAACTAGCAAGTTTAGTTTCATTGTTTAGAATATTTGAGAACTAAAAAGATTGGCGTATTAGGGTCTCTAAGTGTTTAAATCATTATCAAAGGTTTGGATCAGAGCATGTACGCTCCAAACTATAATTCTATGCAACATGCTATCTTTATTGTCCTTCACACCCATTTTATGCATAGACAAGGAAACTCAAATTCGCTTGATTTTTTGTTTCTAGGCACGTGGATCTTCAAGCTGCATGACATATTATTGAGTTTCAATGCAAAGGATTAGCCTCCAAATTCTTTTGAAATTACCCAATCTACATACACATAGACTCACACGCACACATGCACGCACATACATATGTATGTATGTAGATACACACTCATATATTTGTATATATACATATTCATACATATGTATCATGTACATATGCATGAGCGATTTTAATCTTCCAAGGCATAACTAACTTAGTTATGCCCACTTATCAGAGTGCATGACGTCCTATGAAATTGGACTATCCACCATGTGCACATTGATCTACATGTTACTAAAGCTCTATAAACTAAAATAATGTATTTTTGGTTTTTGAGCACTTAAATGTTGTAGGTTAAGTTTAACGGAGTGGATCTTCCATTTGAATACCCTAGTATTAAATTTGAATGTGAAGGATTCAACCTTCAATCCTTCTAGAAGTAACCAAGGTATTGTGGGCGTGCATGCATGCGTGTGTGTTCTTTGGTGAATAAGGATAGGATATGTTCTGAATATTGAACTCAATATGTTTGATAAAATAATATTGTACTAAATAAGTTTCTAACCCATATGGAGTTCGATATGTTCGTGGATTTAGAGGTTTTCATTTTTTGGATATATTGGATTGTTAAGTACCATTGATATTTCTATATGAAATTGGAAACTGCTTCTGAATGAGAGTTGTGAAAGCAAACTGCATGATACACCCTTTGAAACTAGCATGGTTTGTATGAAAGAAAATGCTAAATTCATTACATTCCTCCACTGGGAAATTTATTGTTAAATTATTGTTAGGCATTTTCCATCCTACGCCAAAGATTAAAATCTTTCCGAATAAAGTGGCATATAAACTGCCAAGAGAAGGTTAATCATGATATATTTGGAATCCATTGTAGATTTCTATTTTCTTATATCCAACTTTGGTTCCTTCTCATTAGTTTGATGCATTGCTCTTCCTATGTTTGTGTGTTCAAAATGTAACAGCCCTATAGGTATATTTATCTTAATCATTCTGAGAAATTAAAACAGAACGGGACCGTAGATCTTAAGGACATAGGTGGAATGGAATTCATGTGAATACTCATGATAGCAAGTAAGATGCAGCTGCAGATGTTGGATGGACACTATGACATGGTTAAAATATGTCCATAGTAACATTTACATAGAACAAAAAGAAGAATAGACACCTGCTGAAGATATGTGGAACATGCTTGCTTCGGTATCTGGTGATTCCTGTCAAGTTGAGCAAAACAGGGTCAAATTACACTTGTAATAGGTGCGCCATCTAAAATATGACATGCCTTTTTCAATAGCTTTTGAACTTTTTCTAGTGTGTTTATGGTGTTGATATTAATATTTGGTTCTTTCTTTTGAAGAGATAATTATAATTAAATGCATACCAGCACCATTTTCTCTAAGGAACTACTTCAAATTTTAGGTTTACTACTTCAATTTAAATCAGTATACAAGTTAATGTTTATTTATTATTTCTGTGCTTACTCCATCTCCATCTATATTATTCTTTGAGGATTTTTTATGTAGCATTATCCCATATCAGGTCTTCTCCATTTTACATATCCATGCATTGACTACAGTAACCAACCAGAGTATGGGATATAACATGATCTGTCACTTTTAGATAATGTAGTTCTTTGAATATCGTTACAAGTTGTTTCAAAATTTGTGATATTTAATATTTATTTCTACTTTGATTTGTTTGATCATGCTTTAGTTCCTCAATTCAAAACTCTGCTAGTTTCTTCCTGTTGATGTTTTCTAATTTCTTCTTTCCTGGATACCCAGAAACTGAAAAACCCTTAAGAGTTTGGGTTTTAGAGTAGGATTTCTGTAAATAAATTCAATTCCAGGTTTCTTTTTCACTGAACAAGGGGAGTATTTGGAAATATAATGGTAGTCTTATTTTTGTTTCTAACCGTATCTAAGGATGAAACTTGGACAAGCCTATGATTGTTGTTTCTGATGCGTCTCTGATCTTATTCGTCCTAACTGAATGATTTTGGTTTTTTGAGTTTACAAATAGTTGGTTACTAATCTACTCCTTACAATAAATGGTAGTACTTATGTTGCATGGATGAAGACACTCTGTCTACACTACAGAACACAAAAATGGCTAATTCGGAAGAGTACACACAAAATAGTAGTATCGTGCTTGATATACATATACTACATATGTGAGGTAAAATAGCCTGGATCACAATCACCTTCAAATCGTAACTAAAATTTGAAATTTGAAACATGATAGAATCCCGGGTTTCCACCCCTTACACGGGCTTCTCACTCAAAATTCGAGAGCAAATAAACTCAGGAATTTAACTGGATATTTTGAGGAAAGTTTTAATCATTCCATCCCTTAATGAAATAGTCAAGGGGGCCTTTTATAGGCTTTACAAGAAGGGACTTCTAGGAAATAACCGATGTGTTACTAAACGCCCACAAAAAGAACCCCTACTACATCAACTAAATGACATAAAATAAATCTAAAACAAAACTAGGCTAGAGCCAAAGAACTGCATTATACCGCTTTTTGAAATAGACTCGATCGAATCGGCCCCTAAGCGGCATGATGTCCTCATCAATTTCTCCCGGGTGGGAAAACTCGACCCCGTCGAATGTGTGGGGGGAAGCTGCTGCTGGCTCTGATATCGCTCCAGTAGGTCGGGATCAAGACGCCGGAAGTCCTCGGTAATCCAAGAATTTTCTGAATTAGGAGATAGTGTCGCGTCTCTCCATCTCTTGTAGAAATGATCTGATCATCCAAGATAAAATCTATGTTCTCTATTGCATGGGATAGTTTAGGAGGAAGTTGAGGTAGTGGGGGACTCTCAGAAAGAAAGTCTTGGGTAGGCTCATCCACGAATGGATCAGAAGGGGTATCAAAGGTACCTCTATATGGAATTATGTTCTCAACATTAAAAGTGCAACTGATGTCAAAGCCTGGTGGGAGATTCACCATATAAGCATTTGAATTGATTTTCTTGAGGATTTGGAATGGCCCTACGCTTCGCGCGTGTAATTTTTCACGGTTCCCGGAGAAAATCGCTCGAGTCTCTTGCAGACCATCACATAATCACTGACATTAAATGTTATTAATCTGTGATGTAAATCTATAGAAGTTTTATAATCAACATTATTTTTCATTATCTTCTCTCTGATCTCCTCTTGTAGTGCACATATATGAGATGCAAATGCTGATGCAGAGTCTGATACCCTAAAATGATGATGAGTCATGGAAATTAAATCAACTGGCTATCTAGGTTTAAAGCCAGTTATTATTTCAAAAAGACTAAAATCTGTAGTGTTATTGACAGAACCATTGTATGCAAATTTGGCCATAGGTAAAATGAGAATCCAAGTTTTCAAATTTTTCCCAACGAGATACCTAAAGAGATTTCCTAGTCCTGTTTATTACCTCGGTTTGGCTATCCGTTTGTGGATGAAAAGTTGTCGAGAATTTCAGTTTGGTGCCCATCTTGTGCCAAAGTTTTATCAGAAGTAGCTAATAAAGTTAACGTCCCTATTGGACATCATAGTTTTAGGTAATACATGCAACTTGACGACGTTATCAAAGAACAAGACAACTACTCGAGACGCATCGAAGGTTTTGGAGCACGGGATAAAGTGAGCCATTTTGGAGAATCGGTCAACTACTACTAGGATAGAGTCGTGCCTTTTCTAAGTTTTTGGTAACCCTAGTATGAAATCTAAGCTAACGTCTTACCAAGGGTAATTGGGCACAGGGAGATGAGTGTAAGGTCTGACAATCTGTTTTTATTGCTTGGCCAGTTGACACGTGCGTCACTGGCCAACGATCTTAGCGGTATCTTTCTTCAAGCTCGACCAGTAGAATCGATGCTTAACAGCCTCAATTGTCTTGTTCTGATCGAAATGTCTAGCCAAACCTTCAGCATGCATTTCCCAAGAGAGAATCCCTAAGGGACGTATGAGGAATACATAGCTTACAGAATCTGAACAGATAACTGTCTTGAACAGAAAGCCGTCCATTTCACGAACGGAGTCATTCCGTAACACGACGTAAATTTTCGCAAAGTCGGGTATGAGTCATATTCCTCCCTTAATTTCTCGAACCCAATCACTTCTGCACTCATACCTATCAAAATTATTACACGCCGGCTGAGCGCATAAGCAACCTTATTCTCAACTTTCACCTTTTGTTTGAGAATAAATGTGTATTCCTAGAGGAATTTCACCCATTTGCTGTGTCTCGCATTTAGCTTTTTTTTGAGAGTTGAGGTACTTCAGTGCTTCATGATCTGGATACAACACGAACTCTTGCGGTAACAGATAATGTCTCTTTTAATGTAAAGTCTGCACAACCACATAAAATTTCTTGTCATACGTGGTGTATTACTGTCAGGCGTCATTTAATTTTTCACTGAAATAAGCAACGAGATGATTTTTCTGACTCAGCACACTACCTATTGCCAGTCCCGATTGGTCACATGTCACTTCAAACGCCTTCGAAAAGTCAGGGAGATGCATAACAGGAGATTCACTCATCATTCTCTTAATTTCTACAAAAGCCTTGGTGGCGGCAGGAGTTCACTGAAATCCCTCGCTTTTCAGACAATCGGTTATAGGTGCATAATAGTACTAAAGTTATTTATGAACTGACGGTAAAAAGTAGCTAACTCATGAAAACTCCTGATTTCCTTAATCGTTCGGGGTTGTGGCCACTCGGTGATTACTTTCACTTCTCAGGGTCCGCAAAAACTCTCTCGGATGAAACCACTAATCCTAGGAAGACGATCCTATTTGTACAAAAAGCACACTTCTTTGGGTTTGCTTAAAACTTCTCAGCTTGGAGTGTGCGGAGGACTTGCCTCAGATGGTCTACATGTTGCTCTTGAGTTCGGCTGTAAATCAGTATATCATCAAAGTATACCACTACAAATTTACCAATAATTGGCCGAAACAATTCAGTCATCACTATCATGAAGGTGCTAGAAGTATTAGACAGTCCAAAAGGCATAATCAACCATTCATACAACCCATCTTTAGTTTAGTTTTTCATTCATCCCCTGGCTGGATTCTATTTTGATGGTACCCACTCTTAAGATCAATTTTGGAGAAGATTGTGGCACCTGACATCAGATCTAGTATATCATCAAGACGGGGAATGAGGAAACGATACTTGACGGTGATATGGTTGATTGCGCGACTATTCACACATATACGTCATGTACCATCTTTCTTTGGCGTCAAAAGTGCGGGAACTGCACATGGGCTCAAACTTTCTTTGATGAACTGCTTATCAAGTAACTCTTTTACCTGCCGTTGTAACTCCACATGTTCAGTAGGATTCATTTTGTGATGGGGCAGGTTTGACAAAGTTGCTTTTGGGATTAAGTAAATAGTATGTTGAATATCTTGCATGCGAGGCAACTCACCTGGCAGTTCTTGCGGGAGTATTTCGAAAAACTCTTTCAGGATTGGTTTAATGTGCCCGGGGATCTGCACCTCGATCTTTCGCTCAGCCTCTCGAGCCACGAGCGCATAACAAATAGAACCATCATTCAAGCTCTTTTCAATTTGATCGTGACAAATCAAATTTATTACCAATTTACCCTTGCCCTTATCACTCTTCCTTCTAGGAGTTAGGGCATCCACTTTGTTTTTGCCTTTGTTAACATTTTTCTCGGGATGGTGGTTTCAGTTGATTCGACATTATTTTCACCCTTTTGCCATTATGGACGAACGAACATTGGTTGGTTCGTCCATATATGATCACATCTAAGTCGAACAACCAAGGTCGACCTAAAATAATATGACCAACATCTATGGGGAGTATGTCACACCACACATTATCTGTGTACGTGACAAACTGGATGGGAAGACATCTCTCATGAACATCTATGGATGTAACGTCGATCCATGTGACATTGTAGGGGTTTGGATGCTTTACCAGTCTCATCCTCAAGGTGGTGATTAACTTCGACGCAACGACATTGATGTAACTGTCACTATCCACTATCACCTTGCTGTTCTTATTTTCAATTTTTGTGCAAGTTTAAATATGACAGTTCTTCTCCCGTCGTTGGGTGGCTCAGACTGAGCTAAAGTGCACCTCACCACTCCTAATTGGGTTCGGCCTACACTAGGAGTTAGGTTTGTCACTTCCACAGTTCTGATGCACCCATTGAATTCATACTCTTTGACAGAGGCATCCGAGCCATCATCTTGTTGGTGCACGACATCTTCTTTATCTATATCTTCAATGGAAACTTCCACGAAGAGGGTTTGGTTTGACTCGGGCACTGGCTGGCAAGGTGTCCATACCCTTGACACTTATAGCATTGAGTCGTGGGTTGATCTTTCCTGGTCCACTAACTATTCTCCTTTTGGAGGTGATTGACTTTCACTAGAAGGACTTGCTGGTTTGACGCTAGAGGAACTAGAGGCAAGTTTTCTCGGAGCAGGAAAAGATCGGCTAAAGTTTAGCTTGCTAGTAGTGGCGGTCTTAGAGTTATCCCTAAATCAGTTCGGTGAAAATAAGATCCTTCAGACTTATCTAAGTCGGTGAATAACTGATATGCTTGCTATAGAGTCATGATTCCTCGAGCGATGAGCTCTTGGCGGTGATCATCCCTAAGATCGGATCTAAATCTAGATAGGGTTTGTTCATCAAACTTAGCAATGTAATTGGTGGCTGACTTGTTCCCCTGAGTCCATCGATTTCACTTGTCCAGTAATTGCTGACTGAATGACGGTGGAACGTACTTCAGCATAAGCTTCTCTTTCATTGCCTTCCCAAGTCTCCACTGAGTTTTCCCTTCTGTACCTCATCATCATCTCAAGGTTCTCCCAATATTGTCCAACTTCTCCCATTAGTTTCATCACGACAAATCGAATTTTCCCAGACTTAGACATGTTATGCTAACGAAAATAGCAGTCCATAGCCAACTACCAGTTTATGTAAAGCTGAGGGTTCAAGCGCCCATTGAAGGAAGGAGCATCGATTTTAACGCTCTTGATATACTGGCCATCAATGTCAGCAGTATTGTAGGATTGAACTCGCTCTCGCCATAGTGACCTACTGCCGTTTCGAGAATTTTTCTCCTTCGTGCATTGTTTTAAATATCAGCCGATATACTGGTTTATTGGCCGAGACATCGGTATTTTATCCAAAATGATACGATAAGTGTAAAAAATTATCGGATATTGTTTTGGACCGATATGGGCCGATATATCGCCACGTGGCTGATATATCGCCCGATATCCGAGATGAAATATCTGATATATCGGCCGATATAGTTACTTATTTGGATAATTATTATTATTTTTTACTTGAGAGATCGTTTTATTTTATTCTATGTTCATTGTGGTATTTCAATGATGTTTTTATATGATGTTTGGATAATAACTTATTTCTTTTAATAATGTCTTATATGTATTGACTATTGATATATCAACCGGTATTTAGTACCATATCGCGATATATCACCCGGTATTCGGTATCTGGTATATAATTTTGCCGACCGCTATATCGCCGATATCCGATATTTAAAACACTGCCTCCATGGCCCTCCTCCGATCGATTGGTTTCTAGCATATTAAGTCGGGCTGCTAGATCCCTACAATTGACATCAACCTGATCCCTAACTTTTTATAGCTGCTGGTCTATCTTTTCTATCTTATTAATGAGTGTGTTAAGTGTATCCTGAATGATAGGGTCTATTGGTGCCGAAGTTTCTCTTACAGAAAAAATCCTACCACTTCTTGTAGGCATGCAAGATCCTAACTGATGCTAAATGTAAACTGTTCTAAAATGAGATGTATGTTATGCAGGAGTCAGAGATTACATCAATGATAAATAATGCCAACTTTAAGCTATGTTGATTAACACGTGATTAAGAAAATATAATGTAGAGACAGTGACAAAATACACGTGCTTACACATTTAATTTCAAATTAAGTCAAGTAATCTCAAATTCAAACTAATTTAGTTACACAGTTAATATAAAGTTAGGTTACCATTCAAGGTCGACACACAACTCACTATTTAGTGGGCAACAATCAATAGATTCTACCTTGTGACAAATTGGAGTAACTATCTCAATTAAGTAGCAAGAATAATTAAATAGAATTTTTAAAAATTACTTGAGAGGCGACCGAAGATGAAACCTGAGCTTGACTGTTGTAGGCGCATAGTGCTGATCGTCACGAATCCGCTGCTTCAAAATCGGCTCGATTTGGGCTTCAAACGAGCTCTGAATGGCCTTCGAAAGATGTGATCTGCAACTGAACTGAGTTGACTCATCGGCCAATCATGCACCTGACTTCGAGCTTTATTGGGTTTGGGTTCAAGTTGAACCAGACCTGTTCTGCTTAAGTTGGATTAGATTCGGGTTGGGTTCGATTGCTTTGAGTGGATCTGACCCGATCCACTTACTCCCTTACGAATCCACTCGAACCAATCGACCGGAGTTTCTCCTTCACACTCGAGGTTAGGGCAGACTGGACGGTGAGGGCGGCGAACCTGGTTGGTAGAGTAGCCCAGTGAGGATCTCCGGCGAGGTCACGGCGAAGCGTCGACGACGATGATGATGGCGGCGAACCGCTCTGATCGAGGCTGGATCCGCTTCGTTGACGACAATGTCGAGGAGCTGCTGTGGGGAGGATTGGCCTTAGAAGCACCGGGGAGGCCCTGGAAGCGCCGGGGAGGTGGAAGACGGATCTGAATAACCTTGGGAAGCTTCGTCGGCGAGGGATCTAGTTCGTCTGCTCCGATCTGCCTCGACACGCTCTGATCCGCTTCGATTTGCCCTGATCAGCTAGGCGGGGGCTCATCGACGATGAGAACGTCGATGAGGGCTCCATGATGACTTCAATGGGGTTGAAGCTGCTGTTTGGTGGCAATGATGATGGAAGGTGGTGGAGGAAGGGGCGACGGTGTGCGATGATGTTGCTGCTGTTGATCGGCGGATGGAGACGATGGCGGTGATGGCGAGCCCTGGGGAGGGAAGGGATTGTCGTGGCGGTTTGTCGTGGCGGTGCCGGAGACGTCGAGGAAGCTGGGGAGGGTGGAGTTGAGTTGGGGAAGATGTACAGGGGGATTTAGGATTTTCAGAAGATTTTCGTGGGGATTTTTTCAGGGTTTTTTTACAGTGTTTTTTTTTAATAGGGATCTAGGGTTTGTGGTGAAGGGAAAAGAAAGTTTGGAAATGGAAAATTTTTGAAGGGAATTGAAATCAAATGCTCTAATACCAAATGATGTAAAATAGCCTGAATCGCAATTACCTTCAAATCGTAACTAAAATTTGAAATTTAAAACAGGATAGAATCTCGGGTTTTCACCCCTTACGCGGACTTCTTACCCAAAATTTGAGAGCAAATAAACTCAGAAATTTAACTAGATATTTTGAGAAAAGTTTTAATCATTACATCCCTATCCCTCAATGAAATAGGCAAGGGGGCCTTTTATAGGCTTTACAAGAAGGGACTTCTAGGAAATAACCGATATGGTACTAAATGCTCACAAGAAAACATCTAATATATCAACTAAATGACATAAAACAAATCTAAAACAAAACTAGGCTAAAGCCAAAAAAACTGCATTACGCCGCTTCCTGAAATAGACTCGATCGAATCGGCCCTAAGCGGCATGATGTCCTGATCAATATGTGTCTGACTTCATGCTAGAAGTGGTCCATGTTATGGTGGGATAGGACACTCACAACTAATTTATACAAGAATCGAGCTAATAAAATATGGCAGGGCAGAAACTGAGGTGAACCATAATGCATGGAGATTAGAAACATCATTTGAATAACCCATGTCCAATTATAGTTCTTCAGACCATCCCCGAATACGCCAACTAAACTGGAAAAGTGAACCTTTTGGTGTAAACCCTTCAGTTTCAGGAGCGAGAAATGATTGGGAATAGATGGCCAGAAAGAGTCAAGGTTGTAATAAAGGGTTAGCTTTTTTCTTGCACATGCAGTAGAACTCTGAAAATAAAGGTGAAAATTAAGGGCGGTAAATATTGGGTTTAATAGCTCACCATGGTTTTAGGTTAAGTAATATAAGGGCATGGCCTAGGGTTTTTATGCAACGAGACATGGGGCGAGGATTCTCAAAGTTTTCAGGAGGGAGAATACAGAAATCTGGTGGGAGGTCTGCGGCATGAATCTTGGTCAAGAAGGGAACAGAGATTAATTGCTCCAAGCCTACAGTTTCTAAGGAGTACGCACTGCAGTGCAGTGTGGGTATGATAATTCTTGGGACAATTGGTTCAGTGTATTAACTTATTATGTTTGGTTCTGGGGGCTGGTTATCAATATTTTCTGATGCAATTGGCTATTAGTATATACATAAACTGAGGAGAAGAATAAGAGGAAGAGATGACAGAGAAGGATATAGTGGCCAGAAAGAGGCTTTTCCCGTCTCAAGAAAACTTTACCTATCCATCTGACAGTCTTTTGTTTCATAAAGGCGAATTTTGTATACACTTAACTCTCATCATGTACGTCGTCTGCCCTTCGTCATCACATTGTTGAGGTGGGAGTGTTTTATTTTGCTCTAATTAGAAGGGCCTAGCCCAGCTTTTCCACACCCACCCACCCACGCACCCACTTACCCGCACCCAAAAACAGTTTTCAAACTTCTCACTGGTAGAAGATGAAGTCCACACAATTCCTCATTCAACCAACTCCTAGTTAGTATTGTTGTTAAGTCAACTTGGTATTGTGCGCGTGAGATGCACATGATATAAATTGTAAAAGAAAGAAAATTTGGAGAGAGATGTGTGTAAGCATGTTATTTTGAAATAAAAAAATGAGAAAGTTATGATCGTTTTTTTTTAATTTATAGATACATGTGTGGGTACAAGAATTTGTTGGCTATTTTTTCATCTATCTAGATTTGTGAGTAATTAGATGACTTTCTTGGAATAGTTTCTCCTCCATTTCTTAATTCTGTGCAAGGTGAATGACTTACAATTGGATGTTGGTATTTCAAAAAAGCACAAACAAATAGAAAATGCATAATGAAAAAAAATAATATCGAGGAACATTTTTGTCCTTTTTATCCGTGGGATTTTTGTCCAACAATCAAATTACGACCGCGTCAAAAACTTTGCATTATATATGGTAGGCATTGTCTTATATTTTGGAGAAAGAATGAACCCTACATGCATTTGACATTAAACTTTCTTCTGTGTTACAGATGGCTTCTCTTGCAACAGCAGAGATCTGTGATGCAAATGCCAGCCTTCTGGCCAGTGGGGAACTTCAAATCCTCCAGCCAATCTTCCAAGCTTATGGTCAATGCCGGGCCTTCTCTGGACCCATAACCACCCTAAAGGTGTTTGAAGACAACGTCTTGGTGAGGGAGATTTTGGAGAGCCCTGGGGACGGGAGGGTCCTAGTGATCGATGGTGGAGGGAGCATGAGATGCGCCTTGGTTGGAGGCAATATTGGGCAGCTAGCTCAGAACATGGGATGGGCCGGACTTTTGGTGAACGGTTGCATTAGAGACGTGGATGAGATCAATGCTTGCGACATTGGGGTCCGAGCCTTGGGATCTCACCCATTGAAATCGAACAAGAAGGGGCTCGGAGAGAAGCATGTACCTGTTAACGTTGGGGGGACAATGATTCAAGAGGGAGAATGGTTGTATGCAGACAGCGATGGGATCCTCATTTCGAAGACAGAGTTAACTGTGTGATTTTTTTTGTGGGTATTGGGAATATAAATGTGGTTTACATTTCTGAATAAGAGTTTCTTGTTCATCTTCTTGTTGAGCAGCAGTAATCTTGTAATGTGTAACTGGAGGGATCTCATTGCAGCAGTTACAGGTCATGGATGTTAATGACATTTGTATACTTCCAAACATAATAACAAGAAGAGCAGTTACCTCAAAATTACTAGCACAGTATCAAATTTCATTTTTTTTTTTTTTCTGTTTATCTTTTTCTTGGTTTTCTGCCATCCCCTAAATCTGTTCTCTCTTGGTTGCTACAAATTGGATAGTTCTTGTTAGGTGATTTTGAACTTTGAAGAGGAGATAGGTTACAGGAGGCGATATGAACCCAATACACTATGCAAGTATTTGCCTGCAGGTCATCAAAAAATTCCAGCTCAAGAATTAGGTCTTCGCATTGATCTGCAAATCTTTTGGATGTAAATTATTCTCATAACGAGAATAGTGAATAGAGAAGAGAATAGTGAATAGAGAAAACTGTTGTATGTTCATTGCTGAATATCACCCGGCTAAATTCTTCAGAATAGATATGATCAGGTTGTAAACCCTAAACTCGAGCTAAACCTTTGAGAAAAGGACCTTACATTAGTTCTCAGAATCCATACCAAATTGCTAGTACAGAAGAAAGTATTCATGAGGCAAAAAGTATGTCACAGAGAAAAGAACCTTCAACAGACTTCAAACAAAACTGCCACTTATGACATTGATTTATTATTAAAAATCAGAATACAAAGTTCCATCTTCCACAAAATCCCTCAATATTTCCTAATTTTACAGTGAAATAATTAATTAAAGATCCCCCCACAGAATTTAATTGCTTGACAAAGCACAATGATATTTGAGCAACAAGTATTCATGATGGAGCACCGAGATAGGCTGCCAGCCGCAAGATATCACTGAAAACACACACCGGCAGTGACCTCTGCACCAGCCCCAGCTCCACGAACAATCAGTGGCTGGTTCTTGTATCTCATTGTAGTGAACGCGATGATGTTATCAGATCCAGAGAGCTGTGCAAATGGGTGATCTTTACTGTATCTTCTCAGCTCCACCAAGCCCTTCTTATTAGCAACGTCGACCACACCAACATATCTCAACACCTTGAAGAGAGGCAAAAACAGTTCGTCAAAGCTCAGTTATCAGTTTGAGTGGCAACAAGCTTTGCAGGCACAAAGAATACAAAGCCTTGGCTTCAATGCAACCAAGGAAAAAGAAAAATAATTTGAATATGCTATATTACTGATGGATGATCCCACATTCTACAATCTTAATAATCTGTACATGCCTTGAACCATCATGAAACCATAAAAGTATACGCTCAGGAATAAACTAGTCCGATTTGATTTAAAACTGATTTTATTGCAACCACAATTATACCCCAAAAATAAATAGTTTTCAAAACAAATAATTATTAGTCCCTCGATGATTTCAGATTTGATGAATGATTACAAACCATAGACCATAAAAATGACTTGTAACATGTACTATGGCCTAAACACATCAAAGTATCTAGAGACCCAAATTCTATACTTCCTTGCAAAAATTCTACAGAGTTGTTCAGCTTATGAATATATTTATGCTCTAGGGGTAATGTAGTCTCAGAAACATCATTAATTGTCGGTAAATGTTTAAAGACATCCAGTTAAGAAAAACAGTAATAATCATTTACTAATAACTCCATAATGGTTAAATCTGAGTAACACAAAAAGCATTCCCCATGAAAGAATAAATGAGTATTAAGAAACTCACCTCTCCGTCAGCCTCTGCATCATCTCGTTGTTTAGACAAATCGTCATCAAACTTTGGAAGTTCATTCATGAATTCTTCAGTTGATGAACTTCCCTGAAGATACAACACAAGGATTAGAAGTGTTATGTTTGCTTGATTATCAAAGCTAATTATATGCTACTCTTACTCTTAATGGCTCTGGGACAAGAGTCACTATTTGGATATCAGAAAGCTCCAACTTCAAACCTGACTCTCTTGCAAGGATAATGACCTGCAATTTAATAACACAACAATTGCATGATGGAGAAGAATAAACACAATAATGAGGGAAAAGGGGCTCATATTTACAGCTATATCATCCCTCAGTTTTTTTTTAAATATACTTATTCATGTATATATATTTTCCACTTTCCAGAAAGACCATCCTTGTATGATCCATGCTTTCATGATTTACGCACCGAAAAACATATATGCATAAAAAATTACATGTTTTGGAAACTTATTACTACACATCAAAGCTATCACTTTTTCTTTTGTTGGAAATGAATTAATCTTTGGAAAGTTTTTTCAGAACATATCTAGTTCATATATGTTTCTATGTTTCGATTATGACGAAGGGTTTGACTCGATGACTGAACATGTGGCTTTGGCAAGCTGGAATAATAACCATGTTGGATATGCTGCCAGGGGCAGGATTAATAGAACCCTCTTACATAAAATTAATGCAGCTTACACAAGGAACATGTCTAATATCAAATATTTTCCAATAAAAGTTTGTGGCATGAAAGTATTCAAACATGCTAAATTTAGAATTTCAAATTTCCAGTTGTGCATACAATAATCAGTGAAGTGATTATGAAGCCCACAAAAGCTCACAAATTTCCAGTTCGTGGTATAACAGTATATGAAGCCCACCATCATTTAGCACCTCAACGAAAGCAGTGAGGGTCCTTCAACACAACCGTAAGAATCCTATTTTATTGAAGGAAGTCAGAACATGCCCTTACCTTCCTGGCAACATCTGTTCCAGATAGATCCTCTCTTGGGTCGGGCTCAGTAAATCCAGCCTCTTTTGCTTCAGCAACAATGTCACTAAAAGGTCGTGTTCCTTTGAAGTTGTTGAAAATATAACTCAGGGTTCCACTGTGCTAACAAATGGCAGCAATCAAGGGAATACGAGAAAGTAGCCACTTTATAAGTCCAAGTATTTAAGAATTACTCTTTAAATAAATATATACAATTTCATGTGATCTTTATGTAAGCAGAATGATAGTGGATGCCAAGAATGAGACTGACCTGAAAATTCCTTCGATACACAAAATTTTATCACCAGTTTCAAGCAACCCCTGCAAAGTGCTTATGATTGGGAGACCAGCACCAACAGTTGCCTCATAGAAGTAGTGAGTGTAGGACTTCCTCTGCTGTGTCCTCAACTTCAGATACTATACATAAAGAGAAGGCATTTCAGTTGGACATCAAAGTGGAAAGAAGATATTTCAGTGAACATCAGTTGTTGACACGGACACAACAGGACACCCGGCAAAAATTCTGAAATAATAATTATCAAACAGCAATGACATGGCTAGAGTGTGGGTAGACACATTTGTTCGACACAGCATGGCTGTGAAATAAGAGTGTCGGCAGTACAAAGCATAGAGCCAAACAACTATGGTGTTTGCAGATACACTGCAAAAATATATTATCTGTCGACTTTTCTTCTGCTGAATGCATCTACAAGCCTTTAATCATTGTTTAAAAAGGCGAAAGTGTGAGATGAAGCATTAGACCCCTTTATGAGGCAAGATAAAACCCTCACAGATTTCCATTATCCTTATGTTATAAAATTACACATTACAAAGAATACAAAAATAATAAAGATAAAAAAGACAGGGATCTAATTACATACAACATTTGCCCTAGCAAAATTTCAAGGTATATTTGGCATTTAACTCAACTCCTTTTTGGCTCTAACACCTCTGCTATTTATCCAGCCATGTATTTCCAAACAGTTTATAACATAAGAAAAGAAAAGGCCCACTATTTTGACAAGTTTATGTCACATATGCCTCATGTAAAAGGCAGAAAATGAGGTATGAGTCATATGCTTCATTTGCACATTATCTGAAGCAACACATCCCATGGTCATGAGCATATATGTTTCCAAAGCCACCTCATTTTCTGCCATTTTAAATACTGTGAGAAATTCATTCTGATGCTGATTCGACAGAGGCGTCTCTTTCAAGTTGTAGGTTCTGCCTCAACTCTAGATTTGATCAATAAGGCAATGTTTTTATATATAGATCTCGCAGTCATAAGATCTAGATAGAGTGCATATCCATTAAACATAAAATAAAATATATGTAGTCTTTTCTGAGTACCCTATATTCAATAACTACAATGATATCAATAATGCCAAAAAGGAATATGTTTTGGAATTTATTTAGATTGATAAAATTACTGAGGCATGAAAATGTGCTTCCTCATAAGATATATCTGACAAAAGAAACATAAATACAAGAAAAAAAATAACTAGTCTGATGGAAGGATAGTTGTGCTAGGAACTTTGACTTGAGATAAGAGTTAAGCCCGAGCATCCGCCAATTCTCAAATTTCCACTGCATATAGCTTTTATTGAGTGATGGGCTAAGAACATGACTATTTGTTGGGAGGATATGGAAATAGATAGAGAAATAAAACAAAATGTGGAGCATCAGACTACAGTAATTTGATCTCCCATTTAGACCATCTCCTTATAGTTTATAACATTTGCGAGGAACAAATTTCTAAACCTTATTTCCTTCTGTCGCTGATTCAGCTCAGTTGAGAGTATCTTCTGGGTGATGGGCCAAGAACATGACAATTAGTTGGGAGGACAAGGAAATAAAACAAAACGAGGAGCATCAGACTATAATAATTTGCTTATAACATTTGCAAGGAACAAATTTCTCAACCTTATTTCGTTTTGTTGCTGATTTAGCTCAATTGAGAGTATCTTCTGGGGCTAAACTTCAGCTGAATGACCGTATTTGGTTCCCCAACTAAAAATTTGGCCTACTAAAGTTCCATGGTAGGCCACCTCTTGGAGGATATTGCCTTGGCTGGCACCGAGATAACATCACATCAAGAACAAAATCATAAAATTTTTTCGAAGTTTGATATTTTTACTCTAGGCCATAGATCCAGACTCATAAAAATGTGGTACATGTATGTTAAACTTAAGGCTTGAGATAAAATGGAGAGAACGATAAATAAAGACAATGGAAAACATAGTAAGAGTATAAAGAAAATATGTAAACATAATCTAGAAGAATGTCTGCAAAGAATAATACAGAAGCAAGTAGGGTTTCACGAAAGAATATAATTACCCGGTCAAGTGGTCCTGAATTCGCCTTTTTGTTTGGTGTAATAACATGAATTCCTTTGCATAACCAATCATAGTAATGGTTTGCAACATTTGAATCTGCTGTACAATCAACCATTACTGTGTTTGGGAAGAAATGATTGTCATGCACATGTCGAGCAAACTTTTCGAGATCAGCCACTTCGGCCTTTTCTTTCTGAAGTTCTCTCCATCTAGTTAAGTCGATTCCTCTACGGGAAGCAGCAAAAAAAAATTGTTAAAGTAGTTAGGTATAATACACACGAAGAAACATAACTGTATTCAGAAGAAAAATCTAATCCAAAACAGAATGGCACATTAAAATTTTTAGTCTAAATACACATGATTTTAGATGCAATTCCATGGTAGATCAAGTTACATCTAAGAGCATGTGAGTCAGCATGAACCACAGCAAGAGACAACATTTGACGGATAGTTTGGTCTTACAAGCAATTTTTATTTTTGACAACATGGTGGAAAGAAAGCAGCAAATTGATACAAAGGGACTGGTTAAGTCAAACTAAGCTACTCTGAAACTTATATGCCCTGATCATTCCCTTGAAGTTTGGCTAAAACAATCTCCAAGAGCAGAATCATAATGACTTGAGATTACTGCAAACATCCAAATAATTAGCAAGCATAACCGTGTACAATAACCTCCAGCATAACTTCTTTCCTTCTTTCCAGGAGTAAATTGCTTTATAACTTTAATGTGTTTCTATATTGTGCTCTATGTCTGTGGACATTACACTGACTGCAAAACATGACTAAGAACATGACAGATGCATTCAATCAGCTGGTTCTTGAGATGGTTAGGCTAAGGTTGTGTTTGGCATCCCTTGTGCTCATAGATAATTCTTTTTAGAAAAGGACTTATCTAAAAGTGTACTTTGGAAAAGGTCTTTTACAAGATTTATGATGTTCGATGATTCTAAAATTTAAGTGCTTGCCAATAAAAATGAAATAATTTGTTACAAATAGTTTCGATAAGTATTAATCTAGGAGAGAGAAAGATTAGATAATATTTCATAGGAAAAATATAGAGAATAATCACAAATTTTAGTTAGAGGTCAGATTAGATTGCATGAGAGATCATGTAAGAGAAAAAAATCGGAGAGAAAATAGGAAAGCATTGTGGCGTGTCTTCTACGTCTGCAGTTGCGAGAAACCATATTTTCTAGCTTTCTCCAAACCATAGCCTTTTGGCTTATGGTTTTCTGAAAGGTCCTCTTTTATTCTATTACCAAAAATCTAAAATAAAAAAAACACTTATTTGCTTTAAAAGAGGTGAAAGCACTTTCCAGAAAGAATGCTAAACACATCCTAAATGAAATCAAGAAAAATGAAGAAGGAATAACCTAGAAACTATTAAGCAATGGTCATTAACTTTTTCGTGATGATAGTGAAACTAAGGACAGACCAGGAGTATCTAAGACAAAAATGCCATGGGATTGCAGAGAAACATCATAATCAAAAGCAATCAAGATCAACATCACAAAGGATATAGAGCAAGGGTTAAATCTCTTTCTTTTTTGGTCTTCCAAATTGGAGTTTTTTCTCGATAATTCCAGTGGTTCTGTTTCGGAGTTTCAGATTACAGTTTGGTTTTAATAAAAATAATAGAAAAACTAGAAAGCTAATCCTCTTTCTTCCTCATAGACTTCTTTTTCTTATACATATTTTCTTTCTTTTCATGTAAGTGGCACATGACCCTCAATCATTGGTGCAATGGTAAATATTCAAAGAAAGATTTAGAGGATACTTTTACAAAGAGGACAGAAAGATTTAAAGATCCTAAATTTATGACAAATATGCTAAAGTCATAACTGTTTTAAGATTTATGTGCAAAAGATTTCTAAGTTAAAACACCAGATAAGAATTTTAGTTCGGTGTCAGGTTTGTACTGAGTTCCATATATTTCAAAAATTCTAAACTCAATTTTAAGTTTAACCTGGATCATGTTTAATCTTCTATTACTAGAACTTGGAGCCAAACATATCACCAAATAATAATAAGATGTCTCATTTCTAAAGCTGACCTGACTCAACCCACTGACTTACATAAGTTATTGTATGAATGGGGGTCACTTTGCCCTTCTTCCTCCCCATGATTACATGATCAAGACCAGTAGGATACCACACAGACACAAAGCATCACAGTTCTACATTTTCTACTCGAGACCAATAATTCTATTAAGAGTGCTTCCCCTTCTAATAAGAAAGCGATTATTATTCTACCTTGGACCAAGTGATTCCAATTCAACATTTTCTCTGTTGTATTGGCTAGCATTTCTATTTTATTCTTATTTAAAAAATTCTTCACTATTTTTTTGAAAAATCATATCACCTTCTTTGGAGACTAATGAAGCGCCCTAATGAAATATCAGTTCATATGTGAAATATAATGTATGAAAAATACAAGAAAATATAAACCTGGCCTAGATTTAAAAGAAAATTCTTCAAAGATGCAAGAACAATTATTTGTTTACTTTGGTCAATGGCACTGACAACTTCAAGCAGAGCACATGTTGACAAACATGCATCACAAATGATGCCACAAGTAAACACCTTAAATTTTGTAACCTAACAAGTAATCAAATGAAAGTTATGCAAAGAGAGACATAAATTTGGTCAAGTAGCTTACGATTCGCTCAAGATCATCGTCCTTGTGCCAGTAATTCCCATGACACGCAAGTCAATGTTAAATTTTTCTTTAAGAACTGCAGTCTGCAAAAGGCTTCCATCAATTAGAACTAAAGATTATATTTTGATTTAGAATGTCCAATTCACCAGAATAATGATCTCAGTATGTTTCATAAAATCAGAACGTTACAAATAACATATAAAATAAATGACACAAGAAAAAGTCCACTAACTTACTATAAAATAAAAATGATGTCAGTGATAATAATATCTGGATCAAAAATCAAAGTGCCTAAGTAACTTTTTTGATAGAATGACCTACCAGTACCCTCATTCTATAAGGGTAACACAAGTCGGGGCAGTCTGCAAATAATTAATACCAGATCTTGAGCCCATGTGATGATCATGCAAGTTCCTTTTTTAATTCTTTAAAGACAAAAAATAATTCTTTAAACTAATCATTTGTTTTCTAACTGAATCATAACCCTTAGTACCTATCCCTAAGTTATAGATTACAATCCTTCTAGCTAAATTAATAATTATTATCGACATTTATCTTAGTTATATTTTCTTTTAATTTTTTAGTTGTGTGTGTAAGTGAATGTTACGGATTTGGTTAGATACTCCATAGATCCTGAAACTATATATAACCAGACAGGTCAGGTCTTATGTTTCAAGGCAGAAGAGATGAGGCAAGGCGAAGAATGTTGACAATGCCAGGTGAACATTTCTGACACCAAATCTCATGCCAAAACTAAATAGACCTGAAGTGCTAGCGTTATATGTAGTAGATTTTGGACACTGCTATAGTGCTATAGAAGTCAATTTGATGGAATCACAAAGTGACACAAACCAGAAGAGGAAACCAGGGTTTGTGATGGGATTGGGAAAGAAATTAAGATTTCGGGTTTCTCACACCCTAGTTAATCTCTCACTCACTCTATGCTTCACGTATAAAGATCTCAAACACAATTAGACTTTTAAAAATTTTCAATAGCTCAATCTTAATCAAGGCGCTACAAGAGTATTTATAGGAGAAATTACATGCACTAATATTGTTTCAAATAAAGAAAATAAAAGAAGTACTCAAGATCAAGTCATGCACCGCATGTGCACACACTCTACTACGAATAGATCCAACTCTAGCTCTCTGTCTCCTGCATGAATAGATCGTCTAAGTCCTAGCTGGATCATCAATGTTCCCATCAACTCTCTCCAGTTAGGAAATATTCGCGTCTGGTGAATGGCGATGATGATACTCATCAAGCAAGTTTGGGTTGAGCTGCTGGAGCTCCTCGGTCCGTATCCATGTACAATTAGAATCAGGACATCCTCTCAACGAACCAAATAGTGCTGGCATTAGCCATCGGCTTTCAAAATCACCTCATCCAGCACGATATCCTCAATCTCATCGATCTTATGTCTCCTTTGGCAGCGGGGTTGGCAGATGAACATAAAAGTGTTATGGGGTCATTGTTGACTGTGATAATGGATCAGAGATGGTGCCAGGTAGTTGACAAAAGCATTATATGAAGTCAAGTCCTCAACATTGAAGACGGGGTTAATTCCAAGCTCCAGTGATATATCTAACTCAAAAGCGTTGGAACTAATCCTAAGTAAGACCCTACAAGGACGTGTATCAAGAAGAAAAAAGCTTCTTCCGTGTCCCCGGGGGGACATCTCAGGTCGCCCTCTAACATCACCTCGTGCCCCCTACAACCACCTACACTCTCTTATGCAAATTCACAGCAGATTTATAACTATCATTGCTATGTTATATGTCATCAAAGCTCGGTATGCAAATCATGCACACACTGGGCATAAACTCGACGGATACACTGGGTCTATCACTTATGGGAATGGGAAGAAGATCTATAAGTTTTCTAGATTAAAACTAGTAACTACCTCGAAAAGACTCAACCTAGTATACATATTTATAAAACTATTATATACAAACTCAGCCAAAAGTAAGACCAAATCCCAAGTAGATAAGTGCTCGCCCGCTAAACATTGTAACAAGTCTCCTAAACTTCAGCTGACCACCTCAGTCTGGGGTGATAGGTCATAGAAAACTGTAATCGAATATCCATTTTCTTCCAGAAAGTCCTCTAAAAGTGGCTAGTGAACCTAACATCTTTGTCAGAAATAATGAACCTAGGGACCATGTAGACGAACGACCTTTCACATGAACAAGTGTGCAATATGTGAATCATTTGTAGTCTTGCTGCATGGGATAAAATATGCATCTTGAAAAACATCTCCACTATAACTAAGACTAAGTCGTGTTTCCTCAAAGTGCGAGAAAAATCTAGAGCATAAAATCTTGCTAAGATGCTCCCTATATGCAAAGGGGTGTACAGTCTAGTGTTTTATTTTCCTTCTCTCATCATAATCTTCGGGGTTATGCACTTCTAGTGGAGTAGCCTAGATGTCAACTTGAAAGTTGTGTTTGTTCCCCATCATATTGGTATCATATTCCCAAATTATAATGGGGGCTTGATGGATATTTTGGGCAGAATAAGACAATTGAAGCTGTGGAACATTGTTTCTATTGGTCAATCTTGAAGAGGGATGTTGCTAGGCTTGTTAGCCAATGTCGTACATGTCAACTACCCAATCAACGTAAGCAAAATACGGGCCTCTATACTCCACTCTTAGTTTCAAATTGCCCTTGACAAGATGTCAACATAGATTTTGTGCTTGCTCTCTCAAAGACCATGAAAGCACGATTCCATACTTGTTGTCGTAAATTGTTTTTCAAAGATGGCTCACTTTCTACTGTATTCTAAAACTTCTAATGCCTCTCAGATCACTACGATCTATATTAATGAAGTAGTTAGATTACACAGGTTGCCCAAAACAATTGTCTCCGACAGGAATGCCAAGCTCACAAGCTACTTTTGAAAAAAACCATGTGGCATAAAATGAGAACTTCAGTTTTCTGCTGTCTTTTACCCACAAACCGATGGACAAACTGAAGTAGTCAATAGAAGTCTGGGTAACTCTTACGGTGTCTAGTAGGTAAGAATTCAAGAACATGAGATCTTGTATTACCTACTACAGAGTTTGCTTACAATAGTTCTATTAAATAGAACCACAGGAATAAGTTCATTTGAGATAGTGCATGAGTATCAACCTAAACAACCCATAATTTAATTCCTATGTCACCTCATCATGCTAGGATGTCTAAAGTAGTTGCATCATTTGCATCGCATATTCATATCTTGCATAAACAGATTAACACTCAAATTCTGAAAAATAATGCAAACTATAAAACTTATACAGATTTGCATAAGAAGGCACAAGAATTAAACGTAGGAGACTACATGATGGTTCAGATTCGTCCAAAACGGTATCCTCTCAGTACCGTAAAGAAATTGCATGCACGTAGTGCAAAAAAATTGGAGAAAAATTAATTTTAATGTATATATAGTAGGATCTTCCACCTGATTTTTGGTATTAGTCTCTCTTTTAATGTTAAAGATCTAGTTGCCTATGAAGGTCCAAATTTCTCCCTGATAATCTTTTATTGGATTAGCCTTCTCATGAGCCTATTTCTGAGACACCCTTACTACCTCCACTTTTCCAAATACAATCCACCCATATGGCAGACTAAATTGATGAAATCATTGATAATCAGATTGTCTCTACTAGATATGATGGTTACCACTTAATTTTTATTTGTTGAAAAGAACTATTTGATTCTGAGAATACCTAGATTAATCGGGAGGAGCTTCAACGGTTAGATCCTAATCGTCTGGAGCACTGTGAGAGCTAAGGAAACCTCAACTCGACAGGTCGACTTTTTCCCAACCCCGGGAGAATGATGGGGACATCACTCAGGATTGTGGTTCTACACCAGCAAATGTCGTCACACCTTTTCAATTTAGTTTGATTAGAGTTTGAGGACTCGAGCCTAGTTGGACTAGTTATTATTGTTTTTTATTTTTTTTCTTTATTGTATTATATATATTTTAGTCTTTTTATAGTCCCACATCGGTTGTGATGGGACTTCTCTGTTGATGTAGGCTTATTCAAGACCAAGATTGCTTATTATTTTTCTCAGTTTTGGATGAATTAAAAAAATTTGCTTTGAAAGTTTCGTAGCCAATGTGCTTGGGTGAGAACCATAGAGAGATTTCCAATTTTGTGTTTGTTTCCCATCATAACCTCAAGGGAAATTTTGCGATGGTGAGTCATCCCGCTAGAGGTACTAAGTGTTATGAGTGTGAGAGTTTTGGTCATTTTGCTGCTCAATGTCCCACTCGGGTTTTGAGTCATCCCCAGTATTTTAAATGTCGGCCGACATTTCCGCAATGTCGGCCGACATCATTTTCAAGCCCTTACCGTCACGACATTCTTACCCGCATTTGAAATGGCGTTTTAGAAAATGTCGGCCGACATTTCAGGAAAAATCCGATATATCGGCCGACATTTTCCCAAAATGTCGGCCGACATTTTGGGAAAAAAACCAATATGTTGATTGGTCTTGAAAGTTAGAGCAACTGAGAAATTTTAACAACCGATTAGTGAATATATGCAAAATGTTTAAGTTAATTATACATATCCTAAATATATTTATGTAGTTTTGCATAAGTTGTGTATGTATTATCTTGATAAGAATTTTAAATTACATTATTTAAGACATCTAGGATATATATTTGTTATCCGTCATGACGTCCGAAATTTACTAAATGGCCCCGAAATATCTCCGAAATCTGAAATCCGACATCCGATTACGACATCCGACATTTCCCTGATATCCGACATTTAAAACACTGGTCATCCCACCCAGACTTGCTACGATGTTTGGTGGGCGAGCACTTGTCTGCTTGGGATTTGATCTTACGTATGACTTTTACATATAATAATTCTGTCAATAGGTATACCGGGTTGATTCTATTCGAGGTAATTACTAGTTGTAAACCTAGATAACCTAATAAACATTCTTCCCATTCCCATAAATGATAGACCTAGTGTATTCACCGAGTGTTTTTCCCAGTATATGTGTGACTTGCATACCAAGTTCGACGGCATATAACACGTAGCAATGATAGTTATAAATCTATTGCGAATTTACATAAGAGAGTGTAGGAGTTTGCAATGGGGACGAGGTGATGTTGAGAGTATGACCAGAGAGATTCCCTCTTGGGGCATGAAAGAAGCTTCATGCTCGACACACCAGTCCTTACAGGGTCTTATGGAAGATTGGTTTCAATACTTATAATTTAGACATACCATGCGAGCTTGGAATTAACCCCGCCATCAATGTCGAGGACTTCCTATCGAATCCTCCATCGTCGTTCCTCATCCATCATAATTGACATCCCATAACACTTTCTTGTTCATTTACCACTACCACCGCCACAGAAGAGACATCAGATTGATAAGATTGAGGATATTGTGTAGGACGAGCTGATCTCGACAATCGATGGCGGATACTAGCGTTATTTGGTCTGTTGGAGAGGACATCTTTGTTCTGACTGTACATATAGGTACGGACCGAGGAGATTCAACAACTCAACCTGGATTTGCTTGAGTACCATCATCGCCATTCACCAGAGGCGAAAATCCAACCAGGCTTTGGAAGACTTATTCACATAGGCGTGTCTAAGTTGGATCTGATTAGTAATAGTCTTTTATTAGGAGTAGTTTTTTTATTAGTTTTTTTTTTATTGAGGCGTGAATAATGCATATGGCCTTTATCTATACTCTTGTAGGATTTTATTTGAGGATCAACGAGTTATGGAAAACTTTGAAATTTTAATTGTTTCTCTTGAAGTCTTTGTGGAAGAGTGATTCTCCTGGGTGTGAATCCCTAACTCTTTTCTTATGTCCCAAAATCACCACAAACCGTAGTTTTCTTCTGTTCTGTTCTATGTCATTTACTAACCATAAATCTGGTCATAACCAAGGTTTAAAATTATGTTTTGTTGTCACTATGAGGCACCTCTTTGGTAAGATCAAGAGTATTAAAATTTCTTAATCGGTGTCTAAAAATAAAAAATAACTAAAATACTCAAACAGTAACAATTTGCAACTTTCTTGCTTCCTTTTTTGCATTTGATGGTTTTTATATTAAGTTTGGATAAAATAATCTGATGAATCGGTGATTTCCAATTTAAAAATGTTTTTAAATTAACAAATATTAATATAATGAACAAGCAAAGAGCTTAATTCTCTTTATTGCTTAAACTTTAATAAAATTCAGTGGCATGTAGGATACAAATTGCCACTTTTTATTTTTTTCCATATTAATTTATTCTAATTTAAACTCCATAATGTAGTCTGTCAGTTTGTGCATCTGCTAAGCCAACTTTAATTGAATTTATTTTTTAAAGTTGTTAGTTTATACTTTTTCTTATTCTTATTACAGTAGCTCAACAAGTTTTTGGTTAACTAATTGGTATCTGCTAATTTATAATTTTTTCACTGTTGTGGGTTTGTTAGTTTATATATTTATTGCATTGTTTATTATGTTATATTTGTTTAATGGTATAGAATGATAGTGATTTGTTTTTCAATTATGATATTTACTGTAAAGATGCTTATTGATTACTGACCATGATAAATTGTTATTATGTTTATTTGTTTCTATGCTAATTCTATATTTTATCAAAGAGCAGGCAGCATCGGCCACTATTGGTCTAGTATCAGACAGTATCGGGGGTAATGGACAGATACAAACTGAGTATTGGTGGAGGCCGATTTTTTTTTTTTTTTTTTTTTTTTTTTGTGTGTGTGGGGGTGTTTGGGGTGGGGGGGGGGGGGGGGATTGGGGTGTAATATATTGGTATTCTCTTAATCCAATCTGATACAGCCGAAACCTCGGTTATAGCTATCAATGCTATAAGAGAAATTATTTGAACTGATATCTCCAAAGTTTTGAAGCTTCCTATTAGATTCACTACTAAGATGCAACTGGATAATGATATTAATTATGCAGAAAAGCCACCTATGCGCTTTCTTTTTATATGATTCTTTTGCATGTCCAATTCCAATGCGACTAGTTTTGAAAAGATTCATTTATTGCAATCAAAGATTCATGGATTTGAAGAATCATCAATACAAAAATCGAATACTGATTTACTGTCTATGATTATGTTCTAAACAGAACTTGGAAGTTGAAACATGCGAATACAGGTAGATTGCATATTTCATAAAGATAAATATAACAAAAATTATCATGCTACTCAGAACTGTTCATTTTACAATATGTAGATGAATTAACACTTCACTGACGAAATGTTAATTTCTTCACAAAAGTTTCAGATGGTACCACATCCAAATTAACACAGTAGAGGTTCCACCACCAAGACCGGAACCTCTACATCACTCGGTCTTGGTGCTTCCACCACCTCTTACCGTAGAGGGTTCCTGGTCATGGCAAAGGGTTCGTATCGAGCTTTGTCAAGCACAAAATTTCAGCTAGACATGAAAATAAAAAACTTTCTAATCTCAAATATTTCCTTGTAACAAAGATGTCAAGAATAGATTGTTCAAGAAAAGGTGAAATGCACGAGCTAGAGATATTCTTTACTGATGAATAAATAATTTGCAATATAGATATTCATCCATGCCGTAAAAGGGTAATCATTTTCTTTTTCTGGGAAGAGAAAGAGGAAAGAACAAACAAACTAAAAATTATCAAAAGGCAAATATACAAATATTGAGAGGTTTTACTTCTGAAGTATAACTCCAGAAACTGCATGCTATTAGACAAGGAAATTACGACATACATGCTAGAGTAATCTAACATTTCACAAACCTGATCCTTAAGCTGGTCAAGTAGTGTACCACCAATAAACCAGGTCCAATTATGCCCATTGCTAATGTTGTTTTTGAGAGATAAAATCTAGAATGAGCTGCCCTTAACGCCCTTACACAATCTTCTTGCTTCAGTACCACAGTAATGTTATACTCAGTGCAACCTTGAGCTATAGCTCGTACATTTATGTTAGCCTGAAAGATGATAACAGTTCAATATGATAGCTTCAGAGTAGTTTTCTACAGTAAAATAAAGACATCTTACAGGTATTGCCTTTAAAAACATAACCCGGGAATAGCTAATACCTTTGCTAGTGCATCAAAAAGAGTAGCACTGACTCCAGGAGTGCTTGCCATTTTCTGACCAACTGCAGCTAGGATGCTACAATTATGGATGACTTCAACCTGAGCAAATAAAGCTAATAAACAAGGGAAGGAAAGAAGCAACATGCACATGCTGCAAGGATCACAAAGAAAGAAAACAGTGAAAAGGATTTTCTTCATCACTAGCTATAAGTCTCTGCATTAAGTGTATGTTACTGAGATAATCTATTTTATTCATAGTTGTTTTTCTTTTTCTTTTTCTTGCATGCCATTTTTATTACTGCTTATTACTTAGATATATTATCACTTGAAAATTGAAATAAGTAGAGTGGCATATATCCACAAGGGAACATAAAAATATTGGTCTAGCAATAAAATCATTGTTTCAAAGAGAAAAATGACTACTAATCAAGATTCTACATAAGTTATTTTGAAAATTGTTATAGCATGGTTCATAATTGCAATGTGCCTACCCACAGTACATGAGTAAATGAATACTGAGTAAAAGGCCTAAAAGTTCTAAGTTTGTTTACTATAGAAGTTTTAAGATCACATTACATGCTATCCGTTTGGGGACTTATTTGTCTCCCAGTGCAAGGCTTCATTGTAGAAATATCTGTTTGATCAAGAACTCAGTGCTATATTTTGTAAGAAAAAACTTTTTTTCCTATTAAAAATGAATCTGATTGCATCACTTACAGGTTTCTCGATAGCTTATTCATGAACAGGAACTCTAAAAGTATATTTTTTTATAAAAAATTCTATAAAAAATCCTAATTTTGATCGCTTCCCTCTTTTTTAAAGAGGAAAGTTCTAAAAGTTTATAGTTTTTCATCTTCTTCCTCCTCCTTTACAAATTTTAAAGTTTCTTTTTTTTCAAGAGAGAATTTTCTAAACTTCCTCAATTTGAATTTGATCTTATTCCTTCTCCTCGATAAATTCTAAAAATTTCTTTTTTTCCTACGAAAAAGTTCTAAAGTTTCTTAGAATTCCTCAATATGATCTTCCTTCTTTTTCATCTATTCTATTTTTTTTGACAAAAAAGTTTCGAAAATTTCTAAAATTCCCAATTTAATTTGGATCTTCTTCTCTCATTCCTCTCAAAGTTTTGAAAATTTATAAATCCTCAAATTTCATTTTGTTCTTCATGATCCAATTATTTAACAATTTCTAAAAATTAAATCATGAAATCTATGTCAAACAACTCCGCTTGAGAGAAGAATGGAGATTCGAAGGAGGGAGAAGTGTGGTTCTATAAGGGGATGAGAAAGAAACCAAATAACAGGGAGAGTGGCAAGTTTCGAGTGTGCTGCCATCGACTTGCAAAGCAACATGGATTCTGAACGAGAGAAGGATGGAAGAGAGGGTAAACTTCGATTGCGTGCGGGTGAGAGAGAGGGGTTGGGACAGGCGAGAGAGAGGGGAACAGATCGGGGATGCATTCTGAGAGAGAGGGCAGAGGGGGGAACGGAACGGGAGTCGCAATTTCTGTTTCGATTCAAAGGCTAAATTGTTTTCAAAAGATGACTTAAAATCAGTGGTGGAGGTTTAGTAAAAAAAATTGGGGGTCAAGATTTACTCTAGACAAAAACAAAAGGTGCTTTTATAGTAGTAGGGATTTATATTGTAATTTTTTTTTGTTTTCTTTAAGCTTTTGGACCAGACAAGGGCTATGAACCATGTAGACTCGTAGTAATAAAATAGGCAAACCTTACAATCCATGATTAAACCATTAGAATGGTATTAACAAAATAGGAAACTGTACAAGCCATGAGTGACCCATGTAGAGTGGCATTAACAAAATAAAGATGCAAAATAGTAGCGTAAAATGAAATCACATATTACCTATCAACGTTTAAAAACAAGTTACTAGCATTAAGGAAATTCCTAATTAGTTGAAATGAACTGAGATAACCATATTATGATGGGGACATCTAGTCACTTAATTTATCCTATTTTAATTAGTTTCTTTTAGTTGCTTATTTAATTGTTATTTAGTTCCATATTAATTGTGTGGGAGTTTTTCTTTTATTGTAGGCCTATATAAAGCCAAGATCATTAAAATTACCGTTTGATTTTTTTTTTTTTGCAGCCAGTGTACTTCACGTGAGATGTCCAAGGGAGAGATGCCCAAACTCTATCTTGGGTGGTAAACCCTAAGTTGAAATTTCCTAGTGTTCGTCCCCCATCATCTTGGTATCAGAGCTAAAATCCTATTCTATTTTTCTCCTTCCACAAAATTCACAAATTTTCAAAATTTTCAAAAACCCTAGATCTACTCTTGAGTTTAGTTTTGGGGGGAAATCAAAATAAAAAAAGAAAAAAATAAGAAAAGAGAAGAAAAAGAAAAGAAAAAGAAATTGAAAAAAAAGAATCGACTGACACTGTTCATCATCTTCAACATCCAAACGCCACCGACTTTCCACCGCCATCACCTTACTTCGTCTTCTCCTCCCTCCCCCTCCACCCTCACTGTCATCGTGTTCCGACACCTCCATATCTCCTCCGCCCAGATCTACATCACCATAACATCCTCTGCTGACGACGAGCACGTCATCACCTCACTTCAATATCGTCTTCTTCCCCTCTCCATCGACATCAACGCCCCACCGACCAGAGCCATCTCTTCCCTCATTCAGCACGTCCTCGTCAGCACTCCCCCATTGCAGAGCCTCCTCTGCCACATCCAATTGTCAACGACAACATATCTCCAGATCAAAAGACGCCCCCACCATCTCCTCGTGAACTTGATTAGATCCACCGTGATCTCACCCGACGTCGATCTACATCGTCTTCCCCGTCAAGCTCCACACCTACCTCCCACACCCGGACCCCGCTATTCACCGCAACAACCACATCGACCTGCCTCTCTCTCGACGGCAACCCCACGACGTCGACGATCTCTGTCAACACCCCCCTCATCCTCGACATCACGAATCTTTCATCAGCACCGACACCACCCACTTCTTCGGATCCCGCCATCAATCGACGACCCTCGCCAAAGCCCCAGCGTCGTCGCCCCAGCTTGAGGACGAAGACAATTGTTATTGGGTTCACTTTGCTTCAGTCCAGATTGGGTTTGATTAAATCAGTTTTCTTTTGTTTCAAGTCGTGAACGAAGTCCAATTTGTGGTTTGATTCGGGTTTGATTCAGCACATAACTACCGACCCGATCCGCCAACAGCAGGCACCCATCTTGAGTTGACTCAGCACATTTAGTTGACTCAGCCGATTTAAAACTTGTTTAGACTCACTGAGCAGCTCAGTTTAGCCCAACTCAGACTAATTCAGTCATCAGCAGTGCAGCATGCAGATTGTTGACTCGATCAGTCCAACTCAGTACAGATTAATCTAGCCCAGTCCAGACTCAATTTCAATCCCGATTCGAGCCAGATTCGCGTAGTTTTCGAGGCAGCAGTCTTCTCCCAGTTCACACTACTGCTGTTCCAGGAGTTGGTGTGTGATTCTTAGCCCGCGGTTGGGGGGCATTCTTCAAAGAATTCTAAAAGAATCTTACGTTGGACGTGAACGACTCACCACTCAGGTGATATCTATCTTGAACTAATTTATCAATTATTGATTACTTACTATACTAGTAGATTGCAGCAATTTTATTAGCTGATTTGTATTTTTCTTCTATTTAGTATTTACATCACTGTGTGTTATCTTGATCACATGTTGGATTGCATTTACTTCTTTCTCATTTAGTACATGCATTTAGTTTTTTTTTTGAGTTTAGGATTTTATATTGCATCTGCGTGCTTGTTTGATTTCACCTTTGTGTCATGTCTCATTTTGAAAATCTAACATGATTAATCTAGATAAGCTTGATCGTATGATTAGGCAACTTCGAGAAAAGATAGAATTAGACAAGTTACATAACTTACGTCAGGGTGATTTGTCTGTTACAGATTAATAGCTAGATTTGAGGAATTAACCCGTCGTTGTGATGTGAAAGAGCACCATTTCTTGATCATAACCAGATTTATTCCAGCTTTAAGATTCGATATTAGGCGTACTATGATCTCTAGCTCCTATGGTGTGGGCTCTGTTGAAGATGCTTTTAATTTTACGCTAAAGATAGACTTAAATTTTAAGGGAATAGTCGGTGCCAAAGCCTGAGAGCAGTATTTTAAATGTGAGGGATATGGACCTTATGAGTGCCAGTGCCCCTCCTAGTAGCAGTGTTCTAAATGTGAGAGATATGGACATTATGATTACCAGTGCCTCTCGGAGAGTCGACATGTTAATTTTGTGCCTAGTGATTTTGACGATTCGAATGTTTCTGAATTACATCTTCCTAGGAAATTCATGCCTCTGTTTTCCCTATCTTTAGAAGTTGATCTACTGAGTCGGTTGCATTGTATTTGCCTGTTGCACATAATGAAACTCCTAGACAGATAGTAATTTGTAATGATGATTATAAATTTCATGCATCTCCACATAGTTTTTTGCAAGAATTTGCAATTGTTAATCAAGTGACTAGTATGTTTCACCCTGAGAGTGTGATGACATTGCCCAATCAGAAGCCAGTCCTATCTCCACCAGCTTAGTTCAAATTTGATGCCCACATGCTGGTTCCGCATCCTCCATCATGGTCCGATTGAGCTGAGGATATCTACACTCGACAAGGCCGAGTTTCCCCAACTCCGGGGGAATGGTGGGGACATCTAGTCGCTTTATTTAGTCTATTTTAGTTGGTTTCTTTTAGTTGCTTATTTAGTTGCTTATTTAGTCTCATATTGATTGTGTGGGAGTTTTCCTATTGTTGTAGGCCTATGTAGGGCCAAGATTGTTATTAAGTTTGGCAGTTAATGATTGATTATAAAAAATTATTGTTTAAGCATTTTGTGTAGCTAGTGTGCTTCGGGTGAGATGCCCAAGAGAGAGATTCCCAAACCCTATCTTGAGTGGTAACCCTAGGTTGAGATTTGTTAGTGTTCGTTCCCCATCATATTAGCTTCCAGAATAACTAAAAGTAAATTTTCTTACGATTTAAGAGAAAGAGAAAGCCATACTCTAACAAATGTGACAGCTTGAACAGAAAGCAAATAGATACCTGAGCAAATATGACAAAAGGATTAGTAGATTTCTGATTTCCCATTAATCATACTCAGAGCAATGACAAACATGTATATGCATGCATCCAGCGACAAGAATCCTAGAAAGTGAATATATTAGAAATGTTGCCTTAACTATTCTTAACGTGAAGCTTAATAAAACAACAAAGATATCCTATGTGCTCTTAGTTCCTCATTCCCTTGCTAAAATGATAAGTTAAGTTTTCTATTACTCTTATCAAAGGACAACTTGCATGATAAGTCCCTTATCAGTCCGTAATCCCACCAAATAGCCAAAGGATTATTATTCCTTATCAAGGACTAGCAGGCAAAAAATGTATCCCCTCCTTTGAGGGATAAAACAATGCATAATTTACCTAAATCCAAATATTTTTTCCTCTCTAACCTCTTGGGTAAAATTGAAAATAGTCCATTCTGTCTATGCATTCCTTCATCACAAAGTACACATCCAAATGCCAAAATGAGAGGAGAAATAGTTCTAATTCAAACCCACCCATTACAACTCTCACATACTCTCTCTCAAACCAGCCTCTAAAGCTTCTAAAACCTAGATCTTCTAAGAATTCGGCGTCTCTCCCTCGCTTTTGAAACCCTCCCAAATCCCAATATTCCCTCACTCTCTCCACAGTGCACGTCAACCATTAAGTGTCAGGACTACCAGCCGCTCTGAAACCTCTCTCTCAGCATCATCCATTCCTCTCAAGTCCAACTTCTCTCCACAGCTTCACAATCACGAACAATTGAATCTCACATCCATTGTTAAGCCACAACCTTATTCGGTAGCCTAATTGCTATGTATGCAGAAAAACGCGACTGTATACTGATCCAAAAGGTCCACGATTCCAATCCATATATGAATTTAATGACAAATGAGTCTTGCACTGATTTCTTCTACAGAAAATTATGACTAGAATACTCGAAGGTTTACTTTTGCATGTAATTATGATCATCTTGAGACTCACTAACTAGAAGAATTGAAGTGTTAACCATCAAACCTTATGATGTAGAAATCCCTGTTTTAAATATCGTCCGATACGGCCGAGATATCGTCCGATATCTCCTTTTTTGCCTGCTGCCGATACGATATGGGAAAATCGTTCGCCATATCGTTTGCAGCAAAAAACGGCCGATATTTGAAATATCGCCCGATAAATTTCCCGATATTGGCCGATAAATCGTCCGATATATCACCCGGTATGAAATAACTAATTTATTGCACGACTGCGTGCAAATGTACATTATTTTTTACTGTCTCTGCAAGCATATTACATCATTTTTTATAAGATAGATGATATGTATGACCCGAAACCAACTCTTAATTATCAATATTTCATTTATATAGTGTCTAATTGAACGCCCGATATGCGCGCGTATCCCCGATATCTCCCCCGATATCCGATATCCGATATGAAAAACCCCCATCCGATACGATTCCGATATCCGATATTGAGAACCCTGGTAGAAATAGATTTCTTTTTAACTAGGAGAGTAGATAGAGGTAGTTGCATTAATTGTAAGGTAGTACCGGGTGAGAGTGTAGTAACCCAACAAAGACTCTATGTTTTAGATGTTCGGATTAGAAAGAGATTTAGAAAGATTAAATGTAAGTTAGATCCTAAGATTAAGTGGTGGGGGCTCAAAGAAGGTAACCAAGGAATCTTTGTAGATCGAGTGGTACATGAAGCAGATTGGCAAGCCCAAGATGATCCCAATACAACATGAAACAAAATTGCTAGCTAAATTAAAAGAGTAGCTAAACATGTACCTGGTGAGTTAAGGGGTGGTGCTCTACCATGTAAGGACACATCATGGTGAATGAAGAGGTAAAAGCTGTCATTAAGATCAAACGAGACTCTTACAGATATTTGAAGAAAAATTGTGATGGAGTGAATTTTGAGAGGTATAAGCTAGCTGAGAAGGAAGCTAAGAAAGCTATTCAGAATGCAAGAGCTAAATTGTATAAAAAAGTGTATGAGAAGTTGGACATCAAAGAGGTTGAAAAGGATATATATAGAATTGCTCGAATGAGGGAGAGAAAGACTAGAGGCTTATGTACTTGAGGTGTGTCAAAGATGAGGATCAGAAGGTTTAATTCGAGATGAAGAAATCAAAGAAAGATGGAGAAAGTATTTTTGACATATTGTTTAATGGTAATTCTACTCAAGATTTGGGTGATCTTACCATTCAGTGTCAGGATATAAACCATAATTATATGCGTAGAATTAGTGAATCTGAAGTTAAAGAGGCCTTGAAGAGGATGAAGTCAAAAAAAATTGTTGGCCCGATGAAATTTCTATTGAGGTATGAAGATGCTTAGGAGAGATGAGCGTGAGATGGCTGACAAAACTCTTTAACAAGATTTGGCTAACTAAAAAATTGCCAAATGAGTGAAGGAAGAGTACCCTAGTACCTCTCTATAAGAACAAGAGTGATATCCAGAGTTATTCAAATTACCGTGAAATAAAACTCATGCACCACACCATGAGCTTTGGGAAAGGGTAATTGAACACAGATTAAGACAGAATGTTAAAATATCATAGAATCATTTTGGATTCATGCCGGGACGATCAACGACAGAGGCTATTCATTTGCTTCATCAACTTATAGAGCGATTTCGAGAGAAGAGAAATTTACATATGCTCTTTATTGATTTAGAAAAAGCTTATGATAAGATGCCAAGAGAGGATTATGGTAGACATTGATGAAAAAAGGAGTTCTCATCAAATATATTGACATAATCAAGAACATGTACGATGGAGTAGTGGTAAATGTCATAACTTGTGGAGGTATAACAAGTGATTTTTTTATCACAATTGGATTGCATCAAAAATCTGCATTGAGTTCATTCTTATTTGTCAAAGTGATGGATGAGCTTACTAGAGCTATTCAGGATGAGATACCGTGATGTATGCTATTTGCTGATGATATTGTCCTAATCGATGAGACGAGAGTTGGGGTAAATGCCAAATTGGAGGTATAAAGGCAAACTCTAAAATCTCGAGATTTTAGATTAAGCAGGGCCAAAACAGAGTATATAGAGTGCAAATTTAGTAAACAGGGAATCCAAGATTATAGTATTGTGACATTAGATGGATAAGAAATACTGATAAGCAGTTATTTTAAGTACTTGGATTCTATTATCTAAAAGGATGGGGAGATCAATAGTGATGTCAACCATAAGATCCAAGCCGGCTGGTTGAAATGGAAGAGCGCAACATGAGTTTTATGTGACCGTAACATTCTATTATGGTTGAAGGGAAAGTTTTATCGGATGCTATTAGGCCAGCTTTGTTATATAGTACAGAATATTAGGCTATAAAGAGATATCATGCCCAGAAGATGAGTGTAGCAGAGATGCGCATGCTCCGTTGGATGTGTGGTAACACGAGGAGAGATAAGATGAGAAATAAGGATATTCGTACTAAGATAAACGTATCCCCTATAAAAAAGAAGATGAGAGAAAACCGCCTATGATGATTTGGTCATATATGACGTAGACCTACAGATGCGCCAGTCCGACGAGTAGAGCGTATCAAATTAGGGCAAGTTAAAAGTGCGCCGGGGAGACTGAAGAAAACATGGATGGAGGTGATACGACAAGAGGCTAAAAATCTTAATGAAGGTATATTGCTCAATAGGAATGAGTGGAGAAAGCTGATCCATGTGCCCGATCCGGCGTAATTCTCTTTTGGTTCATGTAGCCTCCCCCAAATACTTGGGACAAATGGCTTAGTTGTTGTTGTTGTTGTTATGATGTAGAAATCAAATAAACTTTTGCATACTTGGGAAAGCCTTCCAGCATCCAGAGCTTGACGAAATCTAGACTCCAGGACATCAGAGACTTCTTTGACTTCTTTTTCTGGCACGGCAAAACAAATTGAGTGCTCGCTGCTAGCCTGCAAAAGCCTAATATTAGCTACAACTATTAGCACCAAACTTGAGAGCCAGAAAAAGAGTACGATATACCTGAGAAATCATGATAACATTAGCTCCCACATCTTTAACGGATTCAAAAATAGCACTAGCTGTTCCAGGAACACCAGCCATTCCAGTTCTACAATCAACAAAGCACGGTGGATGAAAAATACTAAACGGGAAGGGGACACTACGAAATGAAACCAACAAGTGAAATATGGAAGGGACCTCACCCCTCAACATTAACAAGAGCCAAGTTGTCGATAGTAGCAAATGCTTTGACGGAGGAAACCAAACTCATTTCATCCCAATTTTCATTCACAGGCTGCTGGCAAATCATTGTTCCAGGGGCGGAGAGATTGAATATATTTCTAATCACGATAGGAATGTGATACTTCATTACAGGAATAATGGTGCGCGGATGCAGAACATTTGCACCGAAATAAGACTGTAAAGATAGTTTAAGTTTTCAGAAAGTGCTTCTGCAGGATAATTTCTGCATAATTTTAATATACAAGTGCTTAGAGACCTGACCATTTCCCAGGCTTCCTGGTAAGACAACGTCCTCAATATCACAGCTTCACTAACTGCAAATAGGAAGAGTACTTCAGTACTTAATTATAATTTATCTTTGGCTGTTTGGTTGGAGAAAGTTAGGCATTTCATATGTCTAAGCCATTTGACTGTTCTGCAATTTAAAACATGTAGTTTATTTTATGCTATTAAGTGGAAATCATAATAATAGAAATCAGTGATAAAATGTGATTTTCAGACCCAAAACTAAGAACACCATAGGCAGAATGATGTGTGAGAACTTCAACCCTGGTATTGGGTAGGTGAACAAAACAGAAACAAATTTGAATTAGAATTCAGAAGCTTATCGGCACAAAAAAAAAAGCTGCATTCTTAATTGTTGCCTGAATTCCATCTATGCTTTGCATTTGCGAAGTCCAACCAAATTGATCCCAATGTAGTAATGAGTATGCAACATGTGCCATCGAATTTTTTTTTCCTTGAGTAGCAAATACATAATTTACTTAGGTGGTATGAATTAAGATATATCTAAAATTTAAGAAAAATAAATGATCATGTCTAGTAAAGAATTATAGGAAGGAGAAACCTTTTCTGGGATCTGCACTAAATACACCATCAACATCAGTCCATATAGTGACTTGGCGAGCCCTGACAAGAGCACCTATTATTGCTGCGGAGAAGTCGCTTCCGTCTCTTTTTAAAGTCGTAGGAATGTTGTTAGGTGTACTGGCAATGAAGCCAGTAGCAATTATTGTATCAGCTGGCCCCCTAGTGAACCACTTTTCAAGTCTCTTTTCAGATTCAATATAGTCAGGATCTACTTGATTGGAACTGGTGGGCTTCACAATAAGAACATCCCGAGTATCCATCCAACTGCAAGGCCTTCCACACTGCATTAAATAGATAAAGGATCAAGGACACTTCTTCAAGTCTCATAATCAATTTTGCAAATCGTTATGCAACAAACCAACCTTTCTTATAACATATGATAACATTTGAGCGGACCATAGTTCTCCGTGACCAACAACAAATTCTGAAAAGGATTCAGTTGCATGACCCGCTGCAAAATATGTGAATGATATCATCAGAAAAAAAACACAGACATACATCAGTTGACTAAGAAAAAAAACTCACAGAATAACAAGGGGTAATGCACAAGTGTAACTAGCCAAAGGGACAAGCAAAAGAATTTAGGGAGCACCCCTCATGAACTAATAGTGGGACTCTCATTACAGTTTGTATAAGTTAGATGCCACAAAACTAAAGCCTAAGAAATTCAGTTCTTCTCAAGAACCCAAATAGATCTGCTCTAATCAAAAGCAGATTTTTTTCTTCCAGGTCTCTGAAAGAAAAGAAAAGGGTGTAAGCAAGTAGAACAAGACAAGCAAAATAAACAAGAATCATACAACTCACTTTACAGTTCTTCTAACTTACTGTTAACGAATGAAAATACTCTATATCTCATCAAGCTATTCAAATACAAATGCTATAAGAACAAGTGAAGTACTCTATACCCCATTTAACATAACCCAAAGCTTCAGTGTGGGTTTGCATATCCAAGTATTGATACTATTAAATGCTCATACTTCTTGATGTTTCAATTAAAAGTCTTGAATGTTTAATGAGATAAGATTTATGCTTAATTATGATGATATTTGGTTGTATCTATATGTAAACATGGGATTTTTTGCTAGTACAGGAATTATCCGACATGCTTGTGAGGGTAGGGGACCAAAACATTTTTTTTTTTGGGAAAATAGAAGGAAAAAGAATTATGTGAATAGCTGAGTATAGTTCATACTGATAGCCAAGAGAGAGAACTTTTCTTGCTTACAATCAAACCTCCATGATTGAGGATGTTGCTCATAGAATAAATGCAAGAAGGTTGAAGTGGACAAGTGCTTATATATCAACTATTCTATGCAGAGAACAGAGAATGTAGATCCCCTCTAAATTCAAGAGAATAGATAGAAAATATGAGAAAAATCCTCAAGTTTCAACCATCCATCCTATCTTCTAATGCTCCAAATGCAACAAAATTTAGACACTTGGATCTTTTGTTAAGACAATTATGGTAATATGTGTGTGTGTGTATAGATATGTAAATATGTGCATATATATATATATATATATATATATATATATAATATATAATATATATATATATATATATATATATATACATACATATATATATATATGTATACATACATATATACATACATACATATATATAGAGAGAGAGAGACTTTTGGAAGGACACAAGTCTCTCTCTCTCTCTCTCTCTCTCTCTATATATATATATATTATATATATATATATATATAGGGGTTTCTGTACCTCAGCCGTCAGCTGAGAGAGTTTCTCAGCCAGCAGGACGTGGCAAAATAATAGCCACGCATTTGTAAAAAAATTTGACAGACAAAAAAAAAATAAAAAACCCTCGAATGAGCCATCAGTCACTTCACAATTGTTTTGACTAAAATATCCTCCCTCACAACTTTTTACTGTCTATAAAATCGTTCCTTCCAAAAAAAACTTACAGATCTGAATTTTTTAGTTCATCAATTCGAAAACATTTAGTGTTTTTGATTCCTAAACTTTCCAAATAACTCCGTTCAAAAATTTCTTTTTTAAAACAAAGATTTGATCAAGATGGCACCCAAGAAATCATCCGCGGAAAAAGGTAAAAGGGAAACCTAGAGAACCTAAATTTTTTGGGTTCTATAGCCTTTCATATTTAATTTTTTTAGTTGTGACTTAAAATTTTTTTGTTTTTTAAAAAATTCCCTAATTTAATTTAACTTCGATTCGAAAGTGACTCTGGCATTGATTTTTTTAATTCAGTTTTGAATTTTTATTTCAAAGAAGAAAATAATACTAAATTTTCTGGCAAATTTTTAATATTTCTTAAAATTTTCAACAATCTTGGTTTTTTAAAAAACTTTTTAAAATTTTTAATTTTAAAAGCTTGCGACCATGGTCGTAATTAAAAGTAAAAATGTCACCTTTTTTGTTTTAAAGAAGTAAGAATCAAAATTAAATCTATTTATGCGTTTTGAAACAATAATTTTTAATTTTCTACCCTGAAACTCTGATCAAAGTCATATTGTAAGAGGAAAAGAAAATAGGAATTAACGATCTTATTAGAGATTTTTTTTTTAACAATTTTTAATTTTTTTTAACACTGAGACCAAGGTCATAGTATTTTTTCATTCCACTTAGTCGATTTAGATCGCATTTTTTTTATTAACTTAATATGTTATTGCGACCTAGGTCGTAGTCTGTGAATAAAATATGTTTTTTAAAAAAATTATTAACATCTGTTTTATTTTTAAGATTACTTTTTTTTTAAAACACTGATCAATGCGCGTTTTGTCCCTTCTTTCTTTTTTGCGTCGGTGTTCTACTAAGTTAACTTAATAGGATACTGCCACCTTGATCGCATTACGATGCAATAAAGGTCGCAGTGCTCTGAACCATTAACCAAGGTCCTCATTAGTTAATTAATTGGGTTAATAAAAAATACGACATCTGTCGTTATTTAACAGTGCGACCTTGGTCGCAGTGTATTATAAATTATTATCTACCGGGCTTGATAAATCATGTGAATGAGAATTAACAAACTTGGTGACAACCCAAAATTTTCGGAAGGTAATAAATGAAGATGCACATGCATCTCAGCAGGACACTCAACTCTAGTGTCGATTCGATGGTTGACTGTAAGCTCATCTTGTCTTTTATCACACAACTTCTTTACACCCTCCTTGTTGTAACAAAATTTTATGCAAATAACTTCATGAGAAGGCCTACGTGACTTATCTATTCCTTTTCTTCTCACGCCAAAACCTTTGTTCCTTGCATAAGTATTATAGAAGTTGTATGCTTCATCGTCTGTAAAAATTTGTTGTCCTAAAAGAATAACAAGCTTTCAGACATTTCTCCATGTAAATTCAGATTCTACCAAAATAATTGTTGAACTAAATAAAAAGAAATAATTAAAAATCACATGTCTGAACTATAATAAATAAAACTGCGACTAAGATCGCAGTTGTAAAATAGTTGTGACTATTGAATAAAAGACTGCGATTGTAGTCGCAGCTTTCAGAATGTTCAGGTTTTTTGCAAAAAAGGTGATATTTTGTAATACTGCGACCTCTGTCGAAGTCCTTAATATATTAAAGGACTGCGCAAAAGGTCGCACATGTAAGTTAATTACGTACTGCAGGTAAGGTCACAGTTATATAGATATTGAGACATAGTTTATTAAAACCAACGACCATAATCGCATACTTTAGGATGTCTATAATAACTGAAAAAATTGTTTTAATATATACTGCGACCTTAGTCGCAGTTCTTATAATTTAGTGTATATGAGAAAAAACAGGTAATTAAATAACTGTGACTGAGATCGCAGTTAACAAAACTGTGAAATTATTAACTGAAAAAAAACGACTTTAGTAAAAGTGATTCTTATCCTGTAAAACGTAAACTAGATCGCAGTTCCATCTACGTTACCCAAGATTTTTTACATATAAGAAATTGCGAAAAAAATTAAAAAGGGATAAAATGAAAACTTCTTGATCAGCATCCAAAGATCTCAACCCTTCAAGATTTTCAATATTCTATGAGGAAATTGAACACGATGATATATGGTTCATATTTAGTTCGCGAGAACGAGATCGGGGACGATGGCGACCTGAATTGGCAGAAGATGTGTTCTGATCGGCGGTCGACATTAAAATAAAAAAGAAGATCACGATGAAGAGCTTGGCGATCTAGGTATGCAAAATAAAAAAAAGAAAAAAAACCTGATCCGGATCCTACTTTTTTTAGAAAAACTTTATGAGTGAAAACTCAAACCTAGAGCTGACAATGCGCGGAACAAGAAAAAGGGGGAGAATAATAATAAACAATAGCGGGACAACTACCTTTTACCGCAGGGGCATTTAGTAATTTCACTTATTCTAATAGGCGGACCGCAACTTATTGTGTGGCTAATAATGTGCCACGTCACCGCAGGCTGAGAGGGAAAGCAGATATACATATTTCTGATATATATATATATTGTGCATTCCGAAAGGATTCAAGGCCAAATCCTTCCCTATCAAATACAACCCTGCGACATCCGAATGCAAGATCCACTCCGTTAAAGTTGATCTACATTATTTCAAGTAACTAAAAACAAAAAATCATATATTTTGAATACTTTTTGCTCATCCATCAAGCAGGCACAAAATAGACGGCCGAAATATTGAGTTGGTTAGTTTAACAGTGTAAAATATTTGAAATCTAACAAAAATTAGTGTATGAGGGTTTTTAAATATCTAGATCATAATAAAATAGTCGGATCAAGAATTTGTATGTCTAAAGACGTAGATCTAAGTAATATGTTTTTTCGGCCATCCATGTTTTTTCACCTACTTGATGGATAGGCAAAAAATATTCAAAATATATGATTTTTTATTTTTAGTTACTTGAAATAATGTAGATCAACCTCAACGGAATGGATCTTGCATTCAGATGTCGTAGTAGAGTGTATTTGAGTGAGAAGAATTCGGCCTCGAATCCTTCCGGAATGACACAAGTCTCTCTCTCTCTCTCTCTCTCTCTCTCTCTCTATATATATATATATATATATATATATATATATATATATATATATATAAAACTAGGCTAACTAGGCTAATTTCGTAACTGTCAAGAATGCAGATACACCCCTTTGATTTGGTTAATAACCACTAAAATTCAAGATCCACATGGTTGGAGGTGATCTATTATCCATAAACTAACTAGAAAACAAAATTTCGAAGATTTTCGTTATGATTCATCAAAGTGGTCTCTGAATAAGTAGTTTTAGGTTCTCTTCATCTTTTGGAGTGTGTTATTATGTTTTATCGACGGAGTGGTAGCTATAATTTTGATAGGAGAGGGTGGTTCCATTTCTAGTAGATCATTTTAAAATGAGAACAGGGTGTCACTAGAACTGGAAAGGGTTGCTTGGGTTGACAAAAACATGGTGCAAAAGAAACTGTGTTTTTTTCCCATTTTTCACTAGTTGTCACACGACAACATAATAAAATGGATTGAAAAAAAAAACTTTTTGGTATCCTTGCCAATTGAACAGGGTTGAGATTAGGGGAGTACTATGCGAGATTTTAAAGTACCTATGAAAATACATGGAAAATTTTATGAAAAGGTATATAACTAACGATGCTTTATGAAAAGGTATCCAAATGAATGGTATCTTTGGAAATAAAAATTTGTGATGGATGAGAAGAAATACGTTTAAAGATGGGATACGAAATTTATGCATCTGTAAGAAGTTACATGCAGCTTGAATTGAGGATATAATGTGAAAGAATTTGGGGCACTTAAAGTTGAAGGGAAATTTTATCCGAAGGTTAAATGACCAGCCAATCAGTCAAGATATTGGGAGGCTAAGAAACACAAACAAAATATCAGAGCAGCTGAAATGAGAAGTTTGAGATGGATAAGTATCAATATGATAAAAGATAAGATAGAAATGACTCAATTGAGAAGAAATTACAGGTAGCTTCAACTGAGATATAAGATGAAAGAGCTTCAATTGAGACTGTTTGAACAGGAACGACCATGGTTTAAAATCTCAGTATTGGTATCGACATTGGTCAGTAGATTTTAGTATCAATATCGTCTACATCGGCCGTCAATATCGGCATATCAACGATATCAGCCCGATATTGGACAATATTGTATGGTTAATATCGTAATGGGTACCTCAAAACCTGATACGATATTGCCGATATATCAGAATCGGCCGATATTCGAAACCCTGGATACATCATAGACCAGTGGATGCTAGTAGGATAGTAGTTGTAGGAGCAGCTTGGAATTGGGTAAACCAAGAAGAAGATAGAGTGAAATAATAAAGAATAATATTATTGTTGCCATTAACACAGGGAATGGTTCTTGACATGGCTGAATGGAGAAAAAGATTCATACATCTGAACCAAAAATTCAGGTCAAAGGCTTTGTTGATGTTGTAGTAGCAGTTTTTGTTGTGTCCATACAGAACTTCAGTACAACAGGACTTTGGTTTCAAGAAAGAACCAAAAAATAACATACACAGTTAGATGGGGTCATACTTTGCTTTAATTATTCAACTACTAGTGTCATAATTCAATTACATTTCTTTAAATGTGGGTGCATGTCTCTAATATTTTATAGCTCAATCATTTGCATGCTTTTCATATACAGGTTGTATGGCACAACGTATTTGCACTCCCTACATGAACTTTTAAGACTAAATTTAATTGTCATGAAACCAAAGACAGTAAATCATCAACCCTACACTGCGCATGCTTCAGATACTATTTTTACAGCTATAATAAAGTATCTAATGAAAAGAAACCAAGTCTCAGGAAGGCCCAAGCGACACACACACACACACACACACACACACACTAATCCTTTTAATCCCATGAAGGGTAAGCAAAATGGTAGAGAGTTCATCCTGCACGGAAAACAAATTCCAAGTAATAGAGGCCAGTAACAGAGCAGATAATCATGAAAAATGCTAGAGCAGAAAAAGAGACCAGTATGGGTAATTAAGAGTATAGAAACAATAGATGATTTTACAAGGCAAAAACTTCACAAAGAACGTTAGATTGCTTACTGAACAATATTAGTCAGGAAGTATTTCAACTGATTATGATTACAGAAGAATATGATGTGTTACAACAGAAACTGAAAAACACATGCACAGATTGCTTTGAGAAGAATGGAGCAAATTTTAAGTTCCAAAGAAGCTTTACTTTATAATAGTTAAATAAAATAATAAGAATAATCGAAATAGTTCAAACCTATGTAAATCGCTCGGAGCATTGCTTTCAGGTTACTGACGTCATTATGTAACTGAGAAGAGAATATAACAAGATCATCTCCATGTAGAAGCTGCTTTGCCGTTAACATATGTTTTTCATAAACATCATCGAGTGCTGAAATATATGCATCATCCCTCAACTGAGCTTTGTCGACCAAATTATACATCATATCTGTCACTTTTGACATTGCAGAAACCACTACCAACTTCCTCTCTGAAGGATCGCCTAATACTATATTGGCAACATTCTGAATCCTTTCAGCAGTGCCCATACATGTTCCACCAAATTTATGAACAGACCACATATCACCTTTTGGAAGAGAAGAGTTTTCTGTAGTTTCTTCCGGGGAAAGATCTGCAGAAAACAGAAAATCTGTAAATAATTTTCTTAAATGATAGAAAATAATAATGAATATATGCAAATTTCAACAGTTAAGCGTCCTACAGTCCAAGTCACGGCAAAAGTGGCATGGACCATGATTCACAAATAATAACGCATGTCGTACATCAGATGCACAAGGTAGAGAAGATCAAACATGTGGCAGTAAAACCGGAAGGATATGGTTTAGCCATTGAGGCCTGCCTCAGAGGTATATGGGTGGAGGGGGCTGCGGGATAACCCAATTAAAGTCCTGTAGTAGGAAAAGGAAATGAAAAGGAGCATATGGCTCGACACGATTTAATGCAATCAAGAAAATAACTGAAACAGAAATTGTACATTAACTTTTGATGAGTTGGTACGGGGAAGTTTATGTATCATGAAAAAGAATAAAAGTGAGTGGCAAAAAACCGAACTAATAATTAATATACTGATTTGTGTATGTAATATTGATTAGGCAGGTTGGTCACATGAGATGCATGCGTACGTGAAAAGATGCATCTTGTAGTGAATGCCTCCTTCAAAGTACAATTCATATCAT
>JAVJIF010022618.1:0-91361 GCA_038442645.1 Agave tequilana
TGTTCTAGGTTTCATCTCCTGTCCCGTTGGACAATCCAAAGGGATTATTACAACTTTACATTGATGAGAACGAAAATTTAAAGAATTTATTAAAAACTACATGTCAAATGGTATCGTTACCACAGACACTTGGACTTCTATTCAAAATATCAATTACATGTGTCTCTCTGCACATTAGATTGATAATGACTGGAAATTAAACAAAAGAATGTTAAACTTTTGTCCAATTCTAGCAAAAAAGGTGATGAAATTGGTAGGGCGGTGGAGAGGTGTTTGTAGAATGGGAAATTAAAAATGTCTTTACCATAACCATTGACAATGCATCTTCAATGATATTATGGTTGGCTATTTAAAGAAAAGATTTAATAATTGAAATGAAACAATGCTACATGAGAAACACCTTCATATGAGGTGTATTGCGCATATTGTTTATCTCATTGTTAATGATGGAATTAACGAATTGGCTCTTCGGTTGCTAGGGTGCACTCGGCCGTGAAATATGTAAAGAGTTCTCCTTCTCAATTACAAAAGTTCCAAAATTGAGATGAGGTGAGAAAAATTAAATGGTCTAAAACTTATGCTTGGGTGTGTCTACTAGATGGAACTCCATGTATTTGATGTTGAATACTGCATGCAAGTACGAAAGAGCTTTTGAAAGATATGGGATGAAGACCCTTTTTTTTGGCATCAAGTGTTAAGTGGAATGGAAACAATGAGTTGCTGTCAGAGGATGATTGGACTAATGCAAGGAGGTTGTGCACTTTTTTTTGAAAAAGTTTTATGACTCACTTTGCGTATTTCTGTTTCTTCATATGTAACTAGCAATAATTTTCTTCATTAAATCTGTAATGCCGCTTATGAGTTGATAGATCAACAAGAAAGTGGGGATTTAGAATTGAGCAAACATTGCCCGCAAAATGCAAGAGAAGTTCGACAAGTATTAGGGGAGATAGGAGAAGACCAATATGTTGATTATATTGCCGTGATTCTTGACCCCAATACAACGAACAATACGTACAATTTGTCTTGAACTTCGTTATAGTGCAAGTGAAAGTTTGGAGAAGATGAAGATTGTAAAAGAGGTTGCATCATTATTGTTCAATGACTACAAGTTAAGATATGAAAGTTCAAGTGAGCAATCGAATGAAATGGCTCAATCTTCAAGCAATATTTTCAATGTTTCTTCTTCCTCTTCTCAATTATTAGATATAAGAAGTCGTTTTAAAAGGATGAGAGCATGTGTTGGAGGTGAGGCGACAAAAACGAAATTGGGAGAAATTTTTAAGTGAAGGTGCCGAAGATGATCTTTCCACATTTAACATCTTGGATTATTGGAAAGTTAATAGCTCAAGATTTCCTATCCTACATCGAATGGTTCACGATGTGTTAACAGTTCCCATCTCCATTGTTGCTTTCGAATCGCATGTAGTAGTGGTGGTTGTATCCTTGATCCGTTTAGGAGTTCATTGACTCCAAAAATGATTCAAGCTCTTTTATACACCGAAGATTGGCTTCAGGTTACAATATCATCAAAAGAATGAGTGTTTTAGAAGACTTGAATGTTCTTGAAACACATGATATAGGTAAATTTTTTTAGAGTTGAATATTGGTTTTTGATATAGTAGATTAATTTGTTTTTAGTGTAAACATTTATTTCTTTTATTATAGATTTGTCTAAAATGACGTCGGAACCAACAATCGCGGGAGGTTTAAGAGGAGAAGAAGAGTAAAACAAGTTGTTGAAGGACAAATGCTTTGTTATTAAGAAAAACTTTTATTCTTGTGTTGTTGCTTTTAATTATTGTAATGAACTATTTGGACTGCTACTTTGCTTGTTGATTGTGATATTTGGACTGGAATTTTGGGAGCTTTGCTACTTTGTAATATTTGGGATTGTAATATTGCTATTTGGGCTGTAATATTGGCATATTGTGTTTTTGGACTCTGGAGTCTGGATTGTAAATCTATGTATGGAAAGAATTATTGAATGTTATGAACAATATGCCTATGCAAGGAAAGCTGTGGTGACCCTGAATGTCAGGTAAAAAGTGGCAGCTATGAACTCTGAATCCTTTACAATTCACAAATTTTGAATTTTGAATCCTTTACAAAATCCCCAATGCAGGGAGACTGGTGTGATGATATATGGCAGGTTGATGCTTGGGCTTGCACACATGATTTCTGGCATCTCATGGGAGAGGACCATCTCAACATGCTGAGTGTGAGAGAGCTCCAACAAGTGGGGCAGCAGCTTGAAAACTCTCTGGAGCTTATAAGACCAAGAAAGGCAAAGCATAATTTACTTGTTCTACTATTTGGACACATTTTAGAGAAAATTCATGTTAAATTTAAGTTATCTCTAATGCTTTCATAACTTCTTTGATCTATAGAACCAATTATTATTTGATTCGAGTACTGGCTTCAGAAAAAAGGCAAGCAAACAAAAATATTCTCCTGCATGTCTTTTTGGTATTGGGTATTATCTAAAAATATATAACTTTGTAGATATAGTATTTCATCCAAATGTTTTGATTGCTCTATGCATTCCACTTTATTAGGCTGTTAGGATTCGATATTTGATATTTTAAAGATTTATTTTCTCTGTGAAAGTCAAAGCCCCTTGGCCAAAATCTTTGAATGCACATAAGTCCCTTGGCCAAAATCCTCTATGATCCTTGCATTTTCACCAATAAAAAATAGAGGTCCTAAGTAGAAAAACTGTAAAATCTGATATTGCTTGGGTCCAAGGTCCAAACCGAAACCCGAACCAAACTGCACCGAAAAATTCGGTGCGATTTACTTTGTGGTCTGTTTGCTGGTTTGGTTTGGTTTGGTTGATTGTAACTTTTTTCAGTTCAGTTTGATTCCTTTTTTTTTTGAGAGAAAAATTAAAACCGCACCGCACCGTCCGATGCTCAGCCATAAAAACATCACATCTCAATTTCTCATTACACTTTCACATTGAAGGACTCGGGGCTCCATCCCAAAAGACTAGCCTTTTAGGTGGAGTTGCCCAAATCCTTATAAACCCAAGACCATCCCCACGTCTAGCCGATGTGGGACTATTTGTTCGACCTAAATCCCAACAATCCCCCCTCGAATAAAGAGTCTCCCTGCAAGCTCAACTATCTTCGCACCGTCCTTGCAAGCTCAACTATCTTCGCACCGGAAGATCAAATGCTCCATCGAGATCCAACTCTTCACTGCGTGAGGTGGCGGCACGCCTTATGTGAAGTACCAACTGCAGTCTGTCACTCCTCTACGAGAACCACTGCCAAATTTCTCGAGAGCCAGACATTAGCTTCACAGGGGCACCGGAAGATCAAATGCTCCATCCGAGACAATTCTTCATGCGTGGGCGATCAGCACGCCTTGTGAAGTACCAACTGCAGTTCGGTCACCTCCTCTACGAGCACCACGGTCACTCCTCTACGAGGACCACTGCCAAATTTCTCGAGAGTCAAACAGCTTCACAGGGGCCTATGTGCCTTTTTGCGCCAGTGGGTGTGGGCAAGGCCCATTGCGCCTTTACGCCATTGGGGGGGTCTATACATCGTCGAAATCACCCACACACACGACTAAGTTCGGGGCATGGCTCTGATACCAATTGAAGACTCGGGGCTCCATCCCAAAGACTAGCCTTTTAGGTGGAGTTGCCCAAATCCTTATAAACCCAAGACCATCCCCACGTCTAGCCGATGTGGGACTATTGGTTCGACTAAATCCCAACACAATTTCTACTCTCACTTCCTACTTCTCATTTTCCTCCCATTTTCATGAATCCAAACATGCTGATAAGAAGTATTAGACTCTGCATATTGTTTGACGCGGAAAGGGGGGGCCGGTAGTAAATTTCCTTGAATCAGATGAAAAATTACAGCGGCTAATCTTCCGGTTACAAGGGAGGGAGAATATTGAATCTTGAATTCCCCCTTTGTTTAGTGCTGGGTTCTTCGTGTGGCGGTGGAGAGTGAATTTTGTTCTCCGTTGACCAGATGACCGTTCTGGACCGTCGAGGGATCTTCTCCTTGGCAGGTAGAGGGAGTAACTCAGCTCCGTCTACCAAAACTCTAGAAGAGGAGGTAGGCGAAGAGCGGCTAGTACTCAGTAAGTTCGCTGAAGAGTCTTTTCTCTCTCTCTGTTGATGATCTCCTTTTTTTCCCTTCTCCAATCTCCTCTTGCCCGATAATTGTCGTCCTCGTCTTCAATAGTGACGGGACTATTTATAGGGTTTTTAGGGGGTGATCGTGCCCCCTAAAAATGCTCCACAATGAGGGGCCACTACCCGCTACATGCGCGGTGATTGGCCCCGCAATCCGGGTAGTTGCAACCGAGACGCAGGCTTCGGGCCGACGCGCCTTGATGCTGAGACGAGGGCTTCGGGCCGACGCGCCTTGATGCTGAGACGCGGGCTTCGGGCCGACGCGCCTTGATGCTGAGACGCGGGCTTCAGGCCGACGCGCCTTGATGCTGAGACGCGGGCTTGGGCCGACGCGCCTTGATGCTGAGACGCGGGCGTTGAGCCAACGCGCCTTGATCTTGAATCTCTGCGTTTTGGTGGCTTGTCTTTGTGATTTTTAGACAGCCTACAGAACCCCCTCCAAAGTTTTCGACATTCCGCAGTTAACTGGGACGGATTTCGAAATACTTTGGACTCTAGCTGAGTTCGCCTTCATGACTAGACTGTTGATGCTCCGGGTTTAATCTTATCTGGAGTTGGTCTTCGTGAGTGTACTGTTGAACTCTTTGAAGCCCCAGAGTTGATCATGTTGAGTGTCTAGATGCACAGCCTAAACCTCCCCGATTGCTTTTAGTCTGTCACTGGCGCGCTTTAAGCCAGGAGTGGTTGGTCGTCTGCTTGCGTCAGTGTACTGTTGAACTGATTTTGCAGAAGCAAGAGGCCAAACGCAGGTTCTTTTTCAAAAAGTAGAGATGGTACTGCTGTAAAGGCGCGATTTCTGTAACGTGCGTCCTTTGGCAATGGAGACGCGACTGATCTTCATAAGGCAGACGCGATATTTGGCCAGACTGGAAGGACGCGAATCTCTTAGAGAGACGCGACCTTCTGAATGCATTCATGGAGAGACTGACGTGGCATGTCCATCGAGGAGGTGCGTTCTTTGGGCGCGAATTCTGTGCCATGTCATGATTACGCCGCCAGCTGGCCTAGGGAACCGGCGAAATTTTGCCTTTTGGCGCGCGGATTTCCTGGTTCATTAAATGAACTGCTCCACGTGTCGACTGCTGACTCGTGGCGGGGTTGCGACGCATGATCTTCTCCGTTCAGAAATGATTTTGTTACACGCGTCAAGCGGCGACTCGCTGCAGCGTCTACCGGCCACACGCCGCGTATCTTCGCGAATCCTGTGCCTATAAAAGGCAACAGTTGGAGAGATGCATCTTCTTCTCCGAACGCACTCGCTGAGAAAAAGAATTTCCTTCTTTGTTCATCTTCGAACTTGTTCATCTCCTTGCTCAGATTTCTGAACATCAATGGCACCCAAGACTAAGCCAATTGCATCGTCCTCAAAGGCGACCGTCGCCGATGCCCGGAGGGGCAGTTCCTCCTCTGCGCAGGATGTTGTTCTTCAAGGTCTTCAAGGTAAATGCCTTTTAGGCGGAAGTTTCGCCATTAAAGGAAGTTCCAAGAACTTTTTAAGAACCCTTAACACACGAATTTAAATCGTGTTTGATTCCCAGACGCAGTCTTTGGGTTGATAACCATGACGCGGGTTTGGACCCTCTCGCCATTGGGTCCTGCGCTTCAGATTCTTCACTTAGAATATTTTCTAATTGTGAAGGGTTCAGACGCGGACTTAGTTTACAGAACGCGGATTTGATCCTTGCGTTCTGTTTCATCTGGCACCCGAGTCCAAGCACTTTGACATCTGGGGATGTGAAAGGAAGGGAGTTACACTCCTTAACTTCTGGCGATCATGGTGGTGGAAGGGTTAAGGTGGATAACTCTCTTCTTTTCGCACCTCAGAAGTGACATCAAGGAGAATGTTGTGGAGACGCCGATCCCATAGGTCTGGACGCGGATTTGATAATTCCTGCGTCCAGTGCCTCTTCTGCGTGGATGCGCAGGTCTGGACGCGGATTTGAAAATTCCTGCGTCCAGTGTCTCTTCTGCGTGGATGCGCAGGTCTGGACGCGGATTTGATAATTCTTGCGTCCAGTGTCTCTTCTGCGTTCGGATTATGAACACTTAGCATTTTTTCTTGCTTTTGATAGAGTATCTAACTAAGTGTCCTTTTCTCTTTGCAGCGCCACGCCATGCTACTTCACTCGCCAAGAAGCGCCACTTTGGACATGTAGGGGGTGCTGACCGGGACTTGACCTTTGTGTTACAAAGGACTGTTCCTGTGACAGCTGACAAGTCGCAGGCTCGTGGGGAGAGGCTCTCAAATGTTGACATGAGGACTCTTCGGGTGCTCATGACTGATGCAGCATTTGCAACGGATGCTGGCATCAAACTGGAGAAGCCTGCCTTCTTCTTCGGAGATCGTATCCACGATGGCGGCTATCGCGTATATGACGGGACTTACAAATGGCTCCGTCAAATAAGGGGTGGAAGATTCTTTCTTCCGAACATGGAGAGGATGTTCCCGCTGTCCTACTTCCAGCACATGTCCGTCCCTCGGAAGATGGAATGGGACCTCTCTCGATATGTCCTGAGATTACTCTCGGTGATTTGGGCTCCCACAAAGTGAACCGTCATGACAACCATGACAGGTCGGTTATCGGCCTTTTTCCTGGGTCACGCAAGTCTGATGTTCCAGCTGGGGAGATACCACAACTTGGTACTACCTTCCTCAACGCATTCATGGAAGCGGAGGGTGATTATCCCGTTGGGTTCCGTGCACCGGGGGGGTCCGTTCCACGGAGAACTATTGGTGGGGCAGGATGGTCGGCTTTGTCCTCACCGAGCTCGGGGATCTGCTAAAGCGTGTGGGACTGTACCCAGCGGTCAGAGCCGTGCAGTGGGGGATCCCTCAAAGCTCTCAGAATTTCTTCGGGATTCTAGAGCGTTATAATTCTTTGACGGGACGTTCTTCACTCCGGTCGGGGAGATGGGCCTTGCTCTGCACGAGCTGCATGAGGTCTCGGGGCTGTCGACAGGGGACATTCCCTATGAGAAATATGTCCCGACCACGGTGGAGCTTCACTATTTGAAGGAGGAGTTTCCCCTCATATATGAGACCTACTGGGAAGTGCTATGTCACTTCCACATTTGCGGTCAAATAACCAAATGGCGGTCGCAGGGAGTCAAGCAACTGTCTTGGGCCAGTTACTTGTTGAACAACGTCAACACCAAAGACCATCTGATAACCCGATTGGCTCCCAGCTCCGACAGGGAGATTGAAGACAGGATCGACCAGGCTCCTGACAGTTTCTACACCACGGAGTCGAATGAGGACGGTTTCGACCCTGACTTGGTTTTTGAGAGCTTTCACCATCAAGCCCGGACCCCTATCTCCGATCGGGCGCTGTTGGCGGGCTTTCTGATGCTGTGGCTGAAGCGCTGTGTGGTGCCCACGCTGCCACATGAAGTCATTGTTGCTGACGTGGTGTACCCGGTGGTGCTCCTGGCTCATGGCAACCCCATAGCCCTTCTCCCGGCCGTGGCGGCTGGTATTCAGAGCGGGCTGCGGGCGCTCACTAAGAGTTTCTGCGAGCCACCGAAAACTGCAGACTCCGAGGGAAAGCCGTATGTTGACTCAGAGGGGAGTCCGACGGTGAAGCGTCCCAACCCTCGTGTCGAGCTGCCTTACACGTACCTCATGGCTTGGTACGTGATGCATTGCCCTTCCTTGATGACGGCGGTGCGTTGGAGGGAGAGTTCTGTCCCTTTTGTACAGCGATTGGAGGGTTCGAAATGGCGTGAACCTTATATATATTACGTCCGGAAGTGCCTTTCTGACCCTGCGAACTATCAGCTCAATCGCTGCCTCCCCCAGATCCCTGGTGCATCTCCCGGGGATCTACTTGTTGATTCTGTTGGCCCAGATGACTTCACGAGGTTATCCGCGGGAGCCTTCTGGTGGTTGCTCAACATCCGGCCCGGATATGTGCTTTTCCGACAAGGGACGTCATGTACCATTGAGCCGTACATGCCGAATCGCTTTGCTCGACAGTTCGGCTATGATCAGCTCTATGTCGGGAACCCCAATGCTCGACTCGCCTTCGAAGGGAACCTGTTCGAGGGTGCTCGGGCCTGGTACTATAGTGTGGCTGGAGGGACGGGAGTAACTTTTCGTCTACCTCTCGAAGGGCCCAAGTGCCGTACGAGCTTCAGCTTCTGCACTTGGTACTCCCAGGCCATCCAAACACCAGACTATTTTCCGGCGTCTTCATGCATCGAGAGCATCAATGCAAGTCTCGAGGCAAGGACGGATTCTAGTAAGCCGACGAAACTCGTAGAACAGTACCTGAAGGCTCAAAAGGAGGTCGGGCGAAGAATGGCTCAAAAGGAGGTCGGGCGAAGAATGAGAAGGGAGCCACGAGCCATGGAGCCGCGACCACCAAGGGCGGAGCCACAAGCGTCTAGGGCAGAGTCGCAAGCAACTAAGTCTCGACAGGCGGTGAGCAAGCGTCGTCAAGGCTCTACTCCCACTGCTGAACCCGCTCCGAAGAAGGTTCGAAGAGACTTGACCACCGAAGTCTCTCAATCTGAAGAGCCCCCTGCTGTCGTGAGGCGCTGAGGGAGGAAGACATAGCTGAAGAAGACATTCCTTTAGTCCGTCCCCCTAGGTCGCTTAGCAGAGGCCACGGGTCTGCGGAGGAAGGGGAGCTCGTTGATCGATCCGCCGCCACTGACGAGGATGAGCAGCTAGAGGTTGATATAATGAGCGGAGGAGATGTCAATATTCCGGGGGTGTCGGCTTAGCCCAAGTCTTCCTCAGCTCAACAGCCCGGGTCTCCGTCTGTCTTCGTTTCCAGTCCTAGGGCAGTCGACCCTAGTCCTACCACTGGGGTAATTGGAGGTAAGGCTCCTATTGCGGAGCTTCTCGCGTTGTGCTGTCGTCTTCTTCGTTATCGGGGAAAGCGAGTTTGAAGACGATGTTGATTATGGTGATGAACCCACTTTTCCTGATCCGGAAAAGTTCTCCCATATCTCGGAGGAAGAAATATACGGGGGTGAGCCATCAACGTATCGCAACCGGCGGTTGTTCCTGTTGGAGGTACTCTTTTCACTTTTGACCTGCTTTCCCTTTTAATTTTGAAGAAGATGTTCTAACATTCTTCTCTTATATTGCAGGGTCGGCCGAAGATGCTGAGGCTACAACCTCCTCGCATATTGAGGAGATGGTGATAGAGTTGACCCGGCCCAAGGGGATTGAGGTCTCGGCTGCTGAGATACCCTCAAAGGGGGCAGCTGTTGGAACTGGGGAGCCTTCCACTCTGCCAGAAGAGGAAGCAACCACTGAGGCTGAGGAGGCTCTCACTCTGCCGGGCGAGGAGGTTACTGCTGAAGCCGGGGAGAATTCTACCCCGCAGGATTCGACACCTCTGGACCTCCAACTTGGTAAGGCAGCTCTGACGTTTTAAATGTTTCGCTTTTCCATCATTGTGGCTGACGCTGCGATAACTTGCAGAGAGGACTGAGGGGGCTCAGGTGGAGAGTCCGATGGTTGGTACCCTTCCAGAAGGCCATACAGCTCAAGTCTCGGTGGAGGTTTCTGAGGAGGTTGTGCTTACTACTCCCTCATTGGTCGTGGAGGCTCCTGCAGAGGTAGTACCTCCGGAAGCGTCAGCGGCCAGTCCAGCTCTTGCCGTATCGACGGCCAGCACGGCTCTGGTGCGAGAGGATCCGCCCTATATCCCTTATCCCGTGACAGAAAAGGGGTCGGGAAGCTTCCTAGGTGGTGAAGACATGGGGGAACTGGCACGTCAGATGGTGCAACAATTCTTCGCTTCGATGGGATCATGTATTGATCTCATCTTACGTGGAAACAGCACCTTTCAGTTTGCCCAGACGCTTCTTAAAAATCTGGCTGTGAATGTCGAATTAACCGGAGGCCCCTCACTTGCCAAGGCGTGTTTGCGGGTGGTGGAGCAACTGGGAGACGGCCTGCAGGAGCTGGAGTCTTTGGAAGATGCTGGCTCTTTTGGTGAGGCCCAGGCCACCTTGACCAGGCTCCTAGCTGCTCAAGAGCGAGAGCGACAGGAGGCGGAGGCACAAATCGCTGCAGAGATTCGCAGCCTCGAATATTCCCAGGCTGAATGTCAGAAACTAGCTGACGATTCAAGGGAATCCGAGCTTACCGTGCAGAGCACAGAGCAAGTCATCATCAGGGCTCGGGACACCATTGCCAGGGCAGAAGCTGTGCTTGCGCTCAATGAGGAGAAGCTTGTTACCCTCAAGAAGGAGCTAGAGGAGCAACGGGCTGCTAAGGCGCGAGCTGAAGAGAGTCTGTCTCTACATTCTTCCAGGGTGGAGTCTCTGCGAACGCAGCTGGCCGCAAGAAATTTCTTATCCGAAGCGGAGCTGCGGAACCAGGCCATTATGGAAGCTGAAAGGGCACGCCAACACGAGATTCACCGCCTTAGGGAACAAATCCGTTCCTTGGCGAACCAGGACATTTAGCCTTCTTTTCTTTTTCTTTTTGTAAAAAAAAAGGACACTCAATTTATCAAGAGTGTTTTGTATCCACTTTTATCATTCTTTTGATATAAAAGTTTCGAAGTTTTGGCTCCACCTTCTTTGCTTAGCTGCGGATGAACCCAACTTCTTGATCACTGGCTGTGAATACTAAACTTAGATAGGACTAAGTTCTTCTAATGAGACACGGCGTCAGTCCACCTGAACTTAGATTTCACTAAGTCCTTTTGATGAGACGCAGCGTCAATCACAGAGTGAGACGCGGTCATCATTCACTAGAAACTTAGATTTCACTAAGTCCTTTTGATGAGACGCAGCGTCAATCACAGAGTGAGACGCGGTCATCGTTTACTAGGAACTTAGATTTCACTAAGTCCTTTTGATGAGACGCGGCGTCAATCACAGATTGATACGCGGTCTTCTTGATGAGACGCAGCGTCAATCAAAAGATGAGACGCGGTATTGATCCATAAAGTGAGACGCGGCCGTCAGTCCATGGAGTGAGACGCAGCGTCAATCTCAAGGTGAGACGCGGCTCTGAATAACGCAAATATGTTTTGCGCAGATCGGGCAGGCGCAAGAGACGCAGCCTTGTCTGCTGAAGGGACGCGACTTTCCCATCCGCGTTTAATGCAACCTGACTTAAAAGATTTTAGGAGATCTTTGAACGTCAAGTCTTCGCTGTCGATTGGGATTCTGGGTCGTTCGTTGCTTCCCAAGGCAGTTATCCACGCGTCGGCCTCTCAATGGATTTAGGCGTTAATGCTCTTGCATGCAGAACCGACGCTGGCGGTTGAAAAACCAACGCATTTCGACGGTTTCCAAAGCAGCGTTCCACGCGTCCGTTTTTGATTGGGCTTTGACAGTCGTGCGCGACGGTTCCGATTGACGCACCATTAATGGCAGTTGTTGAGAATTGCCTATAAATAGGGTGTGCCCCTTTTCAATAATCCAAACTTGGATTGTTTTCTTTTGTTTGCTCTGAGAGACCACGCCTTGAGTTATCTTTCAGAGAACCGTCTTCATGGGTGAAGGTGACCCCGTGGATGAAGATGACCCAGAGCTCTCATGCTTCTGTTTGGTCTCTTCAGAAGGAATCCTCTCTCGGATCATCTTGCGCGCCCGCGTTTGGATGCAGAGTGGCCAACTCTGGACAGGGGCCTCTGCTGGTATGTCACCCCGATGATGTCCATAGCATGTACTTTGGCATAGCCATCTGAATGAAATCCTGGTGCATTCCTATTCTGGAATTTGTGCCGGTGACTTGAACTTCTCTGAACGCGGGCTCTTGACGCTGGCTTTGCTCATGGCCATTGCCTTGGCGCGTTTCAGACCTGAATCTTGCAACTCCTGTTCACCCAACAGAGAGATGGCAATTTTCGGCGTTCTGAAGTTTTTCGCGTCTTGTGCATTAAGCGCGGGTGCAAACTGAGGCCGCGTTTGAATCCCTGTGCGTGGCACAGTTTTGACTCGCGTTTGTTTCTGCCGACGCGGTGGTTTGACCGTGCGGGTTGTTCCCGCGTCTGAAGTCTTCAATGACTGTCGCGTCTGTCACTTAGTTTTCTTTGTCGAAGTGTACTAAGTTCCAGATTTTCTAACTCTCTTGTTTATTCTTTGCAGGTAGGCTTGCTCGTCCTTTTTCAGGTTTGCTGGGCCCCGGAAAGAATATATCGGCGGGCGAACTTGCTCAATGTTCGTTTGTAAGAGAGTAAATTATGGTCCTCGTCGTTTGTAAGAGAGTAAATTATATCTCCGACGAGGACCCAAATCTCGCCAAGGTCTCTTCAGATCTTCTGCACCAACCATGTCTGATGGCAAGAGATGGTCAGGTCAGGTATGACGGCGAGGAGGTTCCGGCGGTTACGGTGGCGGAAAGATCCTCTTCCTCTCCCTACTCCAGAAGTGACATCAAGGACACTCCGTTGGATGGCCTGCTGGGGAAAGGGATGGTGATGAATGAAGGGTTGCAGGACTTTCTGCTGCCGCTGGACCTCAAGAACACCATTGCTCTTAGCTTAGTCAGCTAGGGCGCTTTCGACTTTTGCGTCATCGCCATGGCGCAATCGGCTCCAATTGTGCAACTGGGATCAGATGCGGTTTCAAGGAGTGAGTACGGCCTCTGAGAGAGAGAGGGACTTCTTTGTACTCCTTAATTGTAACACTCATCTTTATTGTATGAGAGAGCGTTTTGTATCACAAAATAAAAGTGACACTTTTCTTTTTGCCTCCTTCATTGTCTTAACTTTTTGTTTTCAGTTAGACACGTAGAAGCAAGGAATCTTTTGACCTTATCAAAATTATAGTAGTAATCTTAATGAGTCAAGATTTGTAAGGAAAGATCCTATTTCAGGAGTTTTCATGATACTGTCAGAGGTGTGATATTAACTTGACAGGGATGGGATGATTTTTTGGTGGACCTGCCACTTTGTAAAAGAAAGTGACAAGTGGAGTTCGTACCCCCAGGGAAGATGAACTTTTATCAAGGATTTGGGATTAACTTGATTTAAGATCAGTTGGGGAGTTTGACGGAAACATTGTTAACGGTGTAATGTTAACCAACAATGTTTCTAAATGAACTTGATACTCTGTCGGGGAGAGTATCAAATGAGACTAGACTCGCGGGGAATCTAGGAAGGTCTTTACCGTTAGAGGTGTGATATTAACTTAACGGTTTAGAAGTAGTCTTGTCAGAAGTGTAATGTTAACTTGACAAGGACATGAGTTAGAGGTGTGATATTAACTTAACTCATCAGCATCTCAGTTTTATTTGGGAAAACTGAGGAAGTCACTGTCATAGGTGTGATGTTTAACTTAACAGTGAGGATAATGCTAGAGGTGTAATGTTGAACTTGGCATTAGTCGTCTCGACTTTGACAAAGAAGTCGAGGAAAGGTCATGGCCATAGGTGTATTGTTGAACTTAGCGATGACTCGGATGCTAGAAGTGTAGTGTTAACTTGGCATCGTCCATTTCAGCTTCGATACGGAAGTCTGAAGAAAGGTGACTATCAGAGGTGTGATATTAACTTGACAGGCACTCGATGTACTGCTTAGAGGTGTAATGTTAACTTAAACAGTAGTTTGTCAGAGGTGTAATGTTAACTTGACAAGAATTGGCTCGTGATAAGAGCAATTTGAGGACCTGTCATTCTATTGATGAGAATTGACAAGTGGAATTTGAAATGCCAGAGGTATAGTGTTAACTTGGCAAATTTGAGAGTTTTTACTCTATGCAGAGTTAACAAGCAAAGTTTATACTCGACAAAGAGTATTCATTACCAGAGGTATAGTGTTAACGTAGTAATGATTGCATTTTGTGGTCCTACCATTCTATGGATGAGAATTGGTAAGGGATTTTGGAGGAAAGAGTGGACTCAAGCCCACTTAGGATTTTTAGCAAACCCTCAGCTATCAACGGATTTGAGATGCCTTTACCAACTACCGTTTGAGTTGGGCTAGCCATGCTATTCCCCTCAGCATGATGAGTTGTCGAAGACTTATGTTGGTCTTAGAAGCCAACATTTTCCTCTATCCTTAGCCGTCGGAGGCGTCGGATGTTTCTGATCAGAGGTGTATTTTTAACTTGATCAGTGGAAGAATACTGTCTAGGGATAGTATTTCTTCAAGAATTTGCCATTGATTGGCATCATGAGTGTATCGCCATTCGAAGTTATGAGGCGATATGATCCATTTGAGTAGACTGACTCTACTACAAATGGTCCTTCCCATTTGGGTTGGAATTTTCCTTTTGTCTTGTGCGTCATTACCATGGGTCTTCTGACGGCTAAGACAAGATCGCCTTTCTTGAAGGTTCGTACTTTAACTTTCTTGTTGAAGGCTCTGGTGATTGAGCTTGGTAGAGCTCGATTTGCTGTTGGGCTTGCAGACGCTTGTCGTCTAAGGCCTCCAGTTCCTGGAGTCGCTGTCTGCTTCTCCTCTGCCGTCATCTCCGCTGTCAAGGCGACGCGTAGAGATGGAATTTGGATCTCCAGGGGAAGCACGGCTTCACATCCGTATACCAAGGAAAACGGCGTGGCCTTAGTCGGGGTTCGCACAGTTGTGCGGTAAGCCCATAAGCATTCACCCAACTTGTCGTCCCAGTCTCGTTGACTTTTCGAGACGAACTTTTTGAGAAGCTTGCCAATAGTCTTGTTGAAAGCTTCTGCGAGGCCATTGGCGGCAGGGTAGTATGCCGTTGAAGACACACTCTGGATTCTGAACTTAGCGCAGAATCTCTGGAAAGCCTGGCTGATGAACTGGGGTCCATTGTCATGGACAATTCGCCGAGGTACGCCGAAACGGTAAATAACGTGATGTTTCACGAACTTGATCACGTTCGACGACTTCACCTCCTTCAAAGGAATGGCTTCAGCCCATTTGGAGAAGTAATCGGTTATCGCCAGAATGAACCGATGTCCTTTTGATGATGGCGGACTGATAGGACCAACCACATCCATCCCCCACATTTCAAATGGCCATGTAGAGGTCGTAGAGTGGAGGTACCCTGGTGCTTGATGGATAAAATCTCCATGTATTTGGCAAGCATGACATCTTTTGGCATAGGCGACGGCGTCGGCAACCATCTTGGGCCAATAGTAACCCAACCTTTGGAGTCGATATGCCAGTTTTGGGCCAGGTTGATGGGCTCCGCACGTACCGTCGTGAGCCTCTTTCAATACCTCCTGGGCCTCTTTTGGTGAGAGACACCGAAGTAAGATTCCGTCATACGATCGACGATACAATGTTCGCGTGGTCGCATTATAGTAGAATTTAGGGGCTTTCCTTCGAATGGCAGCCGCCTCTTTGGTGTCTTCAGGCAGGATGTCGTATAAGACGTAGTCGATATAGGGGAATCGCCAGTCTTTAAGCTCTGGACCGGTTGATGCTTCGAGTGCTTCTTCGCGGTGACGACTTCCCGTTGACTCCTGATAGTCCTCGAGAGCATTTCTCGGGCAATACAGGTCGTGGCTGTGGACGAATATCTTCTCCATTGCTCCAGCTGGAAGAGCTAAGGAGGCAGCCAGGGATGCGAGTGCATCTGCGTGCGCATTTTGCTTGCGCGGTACATGGTCGATGTAGAAGCTTGTAAACCCCTCGGCCATGCGGATAGTCGCGTTGTAATAGGGTACTAAGTCTTCATGTCTGACTTCGTACTCCCCGCGAACTTGGCTGACGATGAGTTTAGAGTCACCGTATGCCTCGAGATTTTTAACGCCAATCTCATCGGCGAGCTGCATCCCAATCAATAGAGCATTGTATTCCGCCACATTGTTGGAACAAGGCTCCGTTAGTGAGACAGCTCGGGGTATCACATAATTTTGTGGGGAGACAAGTACTACTCCTACCCCCGCCACTACATGTCCCTTGGGGCTTGTCCTTGATGCACCGTCGAAGAAAAGTTGCCACACTTGACTTTCGAACGATGTCTGAGTCAGGTGGGCTTCGGCAACTTCATCTGGGAGATCCTCGTAGAGTTTGACTGCCCTCGGATCTGGGTGTTCAGCTAGGAAGTCTGCCACCGCTTGTCCCTTAATAGCTTTTTGCGGCAGAAAGTGCATATCATACTGGGATAGCAACATGGCCCATTTTGCCAGCCGGCCATTTAGCGATGAAGGTTTAGTCATAAGTAACCTCAGAGGGTTGACTTTTGATATGACATTTATAGTTTGGCCTACCAGATAGTGTCGCATTTTCTGGATAGCGAACACCAGTGCCAAACATTCCTTCTCGATCGGGTTATACCGATGTTCGGCTCCGATCATTGTTCTACTTAGATAGTAGATTGCTTGCTCACGTCCCTGATCGTCATTCTGAGCTAGTAGAGCTCCCAAAGAATGATCCATCGCTCGGACGTACACCAGAAACGGCTTTCCGGATACTGGAGCTGCAAGGACTGGTGGTTGGGTGAGGTATTGCTTGATTTCCTCGAACGCTCGTTGGCAAGCGTCATCCCAAATGAATGAGACACCCTTCTTCATCAGCTTAGTGAAGGGTTGGCATCTTCCGGAAAGGTTTGAGATGAACCTGCGGATGTACGCCAATCGTCCTTGTAATCCCCTGAGCTCCTTGAGGCTTTTCGGGGGTTGCATCTCTTGGATAGCGCGGATCTTTTCCGGGTCCAAATGGATTCCTGTGGAAGTCACAACAAATCCTAGGAATTTGCCACTGGCTACCCCCAGGAAGGACTTGGTGGGATTCATCTTCAATTGATGAGCCCGCATGATGTCGAAGACCACCTTCAGGTCTGCTACGTGATCGCCTTTAGCGCGGCTTTTTACCGCGATGTCATCAACATAACATTCCACCGTTTTGCGTATTTGCTGATGGAAAATGGCATTCATGGCCCTTTGATATGTTGCCCCTGCATTCTTCAGTCCGAAGGGCATGATGGTGTAGCAATACACTCCTAGGGGTGTCCTGAAGGAGGTGTGCTTTTCATCATCAGGATACATTTTGATTTGGTTGTATCCTGAGAATCCGTCCATGAAGGACATTCGTTCGAATCCACAAGTATTGTCAATCATGACATCTGTGATTGGCAATGGGAATTCGTCCTTGGGGCAGGCCTCGTTTAGATCACGGAAGTCGATGCAGATCCTGATCTTCCCGTTCTTCTTGGAAACGGGGACGATGTTGGCTACCCAGTCGGGATGTTGTTCTTCCCGGATGAAGCCAGAATCGATGAGCTTTCTAACTTCTGATTGAATTGCTTCCATTATTTCGGGACGGAACCATCGCTGCTGTTGTTTGACAGGTTTTACGTCCGGATTGATGTTGAGGCGGTGCATGGCCACTCGAGGGTCGAGTCCTGGCATGTCCTCATAATTCCAGGCGAAGACGTCTATATACTCTTGTACAAGAGATATTAGATCCTTTTCTCTGAAGGTGACAGGCCGTCACTTATGAAGATGGGCTTAGGGTTAGCCTCATCTCCTAGGTTGATCTGAACAACCTTGTCTTCTGTGGGTGGCTCACGCTGTTCAAAGCGGATGTCCCAAAGAGCGTTTAAATGTTTGATCCAAGGATCTGTATCAGCTTGGATCATTTCTTCATTTTCATCTTCCAGGTGGCTTGTCGAAACCATGTTCACTGAAAGTTCCTTGAAGATGTTGCCGACACTGACATCTGACTCCCAAGATGATGTGTCTGAAGAGTGATCGTTGCTCGATGATTCTTGAGAACCAGAGGCCGATGGGATTGGAGTTGATACATAGCCCAACCCCCTGCGCGTCTGATGATAATAATCGGGGGCCTTCCCTTTCGGCACAAAGGAGCGAAGTAGCGTTCTCCTTCCTTTGCCGAAGTTCAACCCGGGTCTGTTGGTTAGGTCATACCCCATGCACTTCATTATCTTGAGCGCTTTTGGTTCATAATGACTGAGCTGAGGGGATTCCTCCTCGCTTTCTGATTCTTCACGGGGAGTCGGTTCAGTCGTCATTCGCCCAAAAAGGATTGGTTTTTGGCCTTTCCGTCTTGTCGGAACCATGAATATAGATTCCTGCGCATCACCATTATCCTGGTATGTCCCGAAAGATGATTTTACTGGTACATGCAATGATGTCAAAGCATCCATTGCCGACCAGATGTCATCGTCTACGTCGGTAGTAGTATCCGACGGTATTGAATCGGATGCACACGCAGAAAAATACTCAAAGTCTAGATTCTCATTAATATACCAACCGCCTGCATCGTCGGTGGTATTATCAACATCGAGCTTATTAGTGCTCCTTACAAGTGGTTCCAACTTCCACAAGCACTCTTCTTGCTCGGTTTCAGTGTCAGCCTCATTACCAGAGTCTGGCACCTCCAATTGCGGGGTTTCATCCACCGGATCCTGATATAAGAGGGAATCCGTGAAATAATTCTCGACCCCCTTAAACGGATACCTTTCGGCAACCAACGTTTGCACCTTCCCACTCGCGTCAATGTATTTCATGACTTGGTGAAGAGTGGAGGGAACGATGGAGTTGCGGTGAATCCATGGTCGTCCCAGCAGCAGATTGTAGGAAGTGTCAGCATCGATGATGTAGCACGTCACCTCCGACTTGAGGCTCCCAATCTGGCACTTGAGCTTGATTTTCCCCATCGGACGGGTGCCGTTGGCATTGAACCCGTAGATGGTCATCTGTGTAGGGCTCAGACGGTGGGTAGGGATGCCGAGGTGTTGCATGACTCGGCGGGGCATGATGCTCAATGCGGACCCTGGATCTACCTGAATGCGGTTCACCTCAGATGATCTGATGTAACCTGTGAAGTACAGGGGTCGATCATGCTTCCCTTTCACCTGCATATCATCTGCCGTGAAGGTGATGCAGGGGGCATTCTGGGAAGTGTGGAGGCAATCCTCTACATCTTCCTCCTTCGGCACCTGGGTCATGAAGACCTCAGCATTTGCCAGAGCTTCTTGCAGAGCTTCCCTGGTCGACTTTGATAGTCTAAGAAGTTCATACAAGATAATGCGTGCCGGAATGTTGGCCAGCTGAGCCAGGACATCAAAGCGGTAAGGTGCCGAAGACCCTTCCGCGATGCCTCTTTGAAGGGCTCGAGAGAATCGAGTCTCCTTCTGCTTCTCCACAGGTGGCTTCGTGGAGGGCCTAGTTGGCTCTGCAGCCAGTTGTGGAGGGTTTGCCGCCACTTCGCTGTACTGCTTCAAGTAGGGTTGTCCCGAACGAGTTCCCGTCATCGGTTGATTGGGTTCTGCGGCCAAGACTATTGTTTCCTCTTCTGAATCAGTCAGTGAGGGAACATCATCCTCTGCTTCTCGGGAGGAGGCACATACCACATGGCAGGACGAAGCTTTTGCCTTGCCTTTGGACTTCCTGTTGGTTACAGTAGTCCACTGCTGGTTGTCCACTAGGTCGGGGTGGACCCACATGATTTCCCCTTGAGACGTAGGGACGGGTACCAAGCCCTTCTCCTGCTGCTGGTGAGGGTCTGTGTTGACCACTCTTAATTCTCCCCTTGGAATAGGAGTTACCCCCGCAGGCGTTGGAGGTTGTCTCCCGAACTGGAGAACCGACGTCACATTAGCCGTGACCTTCTTCTGCTCTGGTCGGAGCTTTAGCACCTCCGCGTCAATCAAAGCCTGAAGGATGTCTTTGAAGACGTAGCAGCTTTTGGTAGGATGTCCCAACATCCTGTGGTACATGCAGTAGTTGGGATTGTCGGTCTTGCCGACTTCCTCCGGGCGCCTAATTTCAGGGAGCTTCAGTCGATTGCTCTTGTTGAGTAGCTTGAAGAGCGAATCGACGTGTTCCTCCTTGAAGGAATACTGCTTGTTGGGGCGTGGCTGGCTTGAAGAGCCACTTGCCCTGCCTGTTTGAGGTTTGGCGGGGGATTTGGTCTCCGTCGCCAAGTTATCCTTCCGCTTTGTTTGGAGGGATGTGTCTGGTGCCGGTGCACGCCTTGTCGACCTTTCCGGCCGCGGCTTGCCTTCCTCCGCTCGGACGCGGGCGACAATCTCCTCAGCCTGTTCACCTTGTTGGACTAATTGTTTCCAGGTGCGGCTTTCAGCAACTCCTATTTGAGCAAGGAGTGAGGTTTGGAGGTTGTGGCGGCATGTTTCCACCAGGGTGGCCTGGGTCATACCGCTTGGACACCGGAGTGCCACGTTCCGAAATCTTTCCACGAAAGATTTGACGGACTCCCCTCTCCGCTGTTTGGTAGCTAAAAGGGTGGGCATCGTGACTTCGGAGTCATCTTCGAAGAAGCGTGTTAAGAACAGCTTCTCCAAGTCGCCCCAGTTCTTGATAGAACCTTCCGGGAGTTTCATGAACCACTCAAAGGCCAACCCTTTCAGAGTGCCGATGAATAGTCGCGCCAGGATGGCGTCATTATCTACTACATTCCCGGTTTGGGATTTGAAGTAGTAGATGTGCTGATTAGGGGACCCCTTCCCATCGAAGGCTTGGAGGGTTGGAGCCTTGAACTTAGGAGGGTACGGGACTAGATCCCACTCAGCTGGATAGGGTCGGACCACTCCAACTTCTTGGAGGTCTTTGCGACTGGCAAGGACATTGAGGCGTTGCTCCAGTTGACTCATTCTTTTAGTATGAGCCTTTTCTGGGTCGTGCGACGAAGATTTGGACGAATTTGAAGTAGATCGTCGCGCCTCCTCAGAAGGTTCGGAAGATGAGCTTCCTCCCTTTCTCCCTTTGCCCTTTGACCTCCTAGGAGGAGATTTCCTCCTGTCTTCCAGCAGTTGTGCAATCGCCTGCTTGAGGGAGTCAATCGACGCCTGCTGAGAAATAATCATGTCCATTTGTGCTTTCTGGACCTGCTCTATACGTCTTGTCGTCTCCTCAGGAGTGCCTGTCATGTAGGCAGAGGTCTCCTTCTCGACGGAAGAGTTCGAAGCCCCTGATTCCACTACGGCGGAGTGGGAATCATTCGCTCTAATGCCGTGGGCTAAGGCATTATAGTCAATTGGGGGAATGGCCCCCGTCCGGGTGCGAGTGTGTCGATACACCCCTTCCGGTTCAGAGTCAGACTCGGACTCGTCTGAGCTGACTGCAAGTTGTTTCCCCTTGCTCCTGCTTGTCATGTTCGCAGTAAGCTCCGGGTATTCAATGTCAGAGAGGACCCTCCTTCTATGGGAGCGCCTTCTTTTGGCTGACGGGGGAATCGAGGTCAGTTGTCCAGCCAAGGACTGCTGGTGCACACTCGACCCGCAATGGCACTCCGCAAGCATGGAGATAAGTCGTTGGCAGCAGCAAGATGAAGTGACCTGGTGGGCACTTCTTTTCTTTGTCAGATAATCCCTCAAATCCATGGAAGAGGGATCAAAGAGACTAGCCTCACAACGTCGAAGACGGGAGGCATCCATGTGCTGTGCAGAATGGACGCAGACTTCAGGGACGCGGTTTCCGCATCGTGACTGTGGAACGCGCGTCTGGCGTCTCTGTTGAGATGAGACGTGAGTATTGCGTTGCTGCCTGGTGCGTCCGGGCTGAGCCGCGTGAGAGAGAGTGGGTTGCAGGGTGCCTCGTCTCTGGGTGCGTGCTACCTGCGTTTGACGAGACGCAGAAGCTTCATTCTGGCGTTTGGTAAGTTGGTCTTCAGAGGACTCAACTTGAGGAGTTGCGCGCTTGGGTCGCCAAATGCGGATTTCACGTACTGGACGTGACGCGGGCAAGGCGCGAGACTGTACGTTGCGTCCAGCTTCAGTTGGACAACCAACGGTTCCAACTTGCAGTTGACGCGCACGTCTTCTCTGTCGACGCTCAGCATTCCGGTTGCGTCGAGGAGGTGGAGAGAAACCAATAACATCCTGATGTTGAACATCAGGGAGTTTCACCACGCGGGTCTCCTGAGAGACGCTGACGCGGGTTTTTTGTGCGCCGGAGTTGGTCGCAACAGCAACTGTGCTTGGGATCACGCGGGCCTGCTGAGAGGCGTGGACGCGTGAACTTTGCTGGGCACAGTGGGCAGCAGAGGAGCTCGAGAAAGCCACCGATCGGGCTTCGAGGCCATTCCCTGTCGAGACCCGGCGGCAGACGCGGGTCCTTGGGCTCTTGGAGCCAGAAGAGAGGAACTCTTCGTACTTCGCCTGGTCGAACTCGACAACGAGCGATTCGACCATCTTTCTCTCGTGGTGGACGTCATCTTGCGCCACAACATGTTCGTCGGTAACAAACGTTTTCCCCAGCGGAGTCGCCATCTCTTGTTTGACGCGGAAAAGGGGGCACCGGAGTAAAATTTCCTTGAATCAGATGAAAAATTACAGCCGGCTTAATCTTCCGGTTACAAGGGAGGGAGAATATTGAATCTTGAATTCCCCCTTTGTTTAGTGCTGGGTTCTTCGTGTGGCGATGGAGAGTGAATCTTGTTCTCCGTTGACCAGATGACCGTTCTGGACCGTCGAGGGATCTTCTCCTTGGCAGGTAGAGGGAGTAACTCAGCTCCGTCTACCAAAACTCTAGAAGAGGAGGTAGGCGAAGAGCGGCTAGTACTCAATAAGTTCGCTGAAGAGTCTTTTCTCTCTCTCTGTTGATGATCTCCTTTTTTTTCCTTCTCCAATCTCCTCTTGCCCGATAATTGTCGTCCTCGTCTTCAATAGTGACGGGACTATTTATAGGGTTTTTAGGGGGTGATCGTGCCCCCTAAAAATGCTCCACAATGAGGGGCCACTACCCGCTACATGCGCGGTGATTGGCCCCGCAATCCGGGTAGTTGCAACCGAGACGCAGGCTTCGGGCCGACGCGCCTTGATGCTGAGACGAGGGCTTCGGGCCGACGCGCCTTGATGCTGAGACGCGGGCTTCGGGCCGACGCGCCTTGATGCTGAGACGCGGGCTTCGGGCCGACGCGCCTTGATGCTGAGACGCGGGCGTTGAGCCAACGCGCCTTGATGCTGAGACGCGGGCGTTGAGCCAACGCGCCTTGATCTTGAATCTCTGCGTTTTTGGTGGCTTGTCTTTTGTGATTTTTAGACAGCCTACACATATAAGATCTCTTAGACTCAGGGAGGGAGGGAAGAGGGGGCCAAGGGGGGTCACGTGACCCCTTGATCCTACCTCAAATAGGCTTTTACCTATATAATTTGCGCTTCTCCTTAGGGTTGGGTCTCTCATGAGTTGGGCCCGCAGGCCGTCACGTCACATAATTTTTAAAAAAAATAAAGAATTAAATTCGTCTAAGCCTGTAAATTCAGCTCAGGCCCACTTGCATAATTTTGAAAATAAAACAACCCCTCCCCCAGCGGAGCTCGAGGCCCGATAAGGACACTGTGCGAGTGAGTGAGTACACTACCATCGCCTTATTTTTTCCCCCCCTTTTCCGGTTCGATCGAGCTTCAGTTCTCAACAAAAAATGGGAAAATTGTCAAACAAAGTCACCGCGAACGCCACCGGTGAAGCTCATGCTCTAGCCCTCACTAGTAGGAAATTTGATTCTTGATTGGTGATTTTTTTTAGGGATTTAATTTTGAATGATTTATTGTAGGAGATGGGACTTTGTTCTCATAGGGAAGGGGGCCGTTGTCTGGGGGCTAGGAGCGGCGAGGACGAGCTCTCGTAGTTCTTGTGGAATTGGTTATGCTTCTTCTCCTTCTTCTTTCGTTGGTGGAAAGAGCCTAAGAACTCGTTTTGTTGGGATTATTGTCGGCGCTTATCACACGCCTTACAAGGTCTGCGACCTCAAAATTTTCTCTTGTTTTAATTTTCTGTTAGTTATTTAGTAGTATGTTTTTATTTTAATCTGATCAAGATCATGTTTGATGTGTTTAAAAGGCAGTAATTTAAGCTTAATTGATCAACATCATGTTTGATGTGATGAAAAGATTGGTTATTTGGCGTTTTTTATTAGTTTAATCTGATTAGAAATCGTCGTCAATGTGATAAAGGTTAGTAATTAAGTTTGATTTTGTTTTTAGTTTTTTTAATGGAAAATTTGGAATCTACGGCGACGGCGGCGGGCGATGGAAAATTTAGCATTCTTTATTAGTTTTTTTTTAATGTGATAAATCGTGCGGTGCGAGCGGCGCCACGCTTGAAGTCGGACTCGTCATCATCCACGGAGACTTTTGTGACCCCTTATCTTTAAAATCCTGGCTCCGCCTCTGCTTAGACCTCTCCATGTGCATGCGAGCACAAGTCAATTGCTAGGCAAGAATATTGTGGTGACGACTCTAGGTGAGTGGGTATATTTGCTTGCATGGTGGTTATGCAAGGAGCCCTCACTCACTCTCGTAATCTCTCCTTCATAATTGGAAGAAGAAGGTTGCATCTTCAAGAGAGCGAGCAAACAATCCATCATCGATAGGCGTCCGGGGCTAGATTGCATGTTGGCTTCAAATCCTCTACAACCCTGGTTGTAGGATTTTCCTACAACCCGAACTTCTAGCCAATAGTGTTGTTGTGACATGTGGCGGGACAGAAACTCAGACCGAGAAGCGCCCTGTTACCTTTTAATTCCCAACTCTATGACATGCCGATATTTTTGAGATTAGATAAAAATAAAATTTCAATTTATTTTCTTGGGAGAGAGAAACTCAAACAAACCGAAAATTTAACCTCGTATAAAAAAAATCCCGATATTTTCTTAAACGCTCGATAAAAAATCTGTGATTTATTTTTGTTGGAGAGAGAAAATCAAACATATTGGGAACTTAACTTGGAAAAAAAATGTGATATATTTGATGACCTGACAGAATAAAATAAAACCCTCTTTTAAAAGGCTGGTTTTTTTAAGTCTGGGTAAAAAAATAAAAAAACCAGAATTATTTTGGAGAGGAGAGAGAAATTCAATCAACTCAGAGTTTGATTTTTGGGTAAAAACAAATCATATTTTCTTAAATGCTCGACATAAGAAAAAATAATTATCTTGTTAAATGCCAATCTTTTTGCGTTTAAACACTCCCTATTTAGTAAGAGAGAAGTTTAAATCAAACTGGAGGTTTGAGTTGAGGATAAAAATAAATTGTGATATTTTTAAATGCTCAAAAGAAGTTTGATAAGAAGAGACATTTCTACTAAATGCTGAATTTTTGAGTTTGAGAAAAAAAAAATCGAGATTAAGTTGATGATGAGAGAGAAATTCAAAACCTTAGATGTTCGCCCTTTTATAGAATAGAAGAAGAAGGTAAATGATGGGGTGAGAGATTCGTCGAAACAATGAGTGAAAAACAAATTCTGTAATTTGGTTCGAATCAAATTCAATCGAGCATTTTCATTTTGTAATATCACACCATAATATAGTATTGTCGCTTCTAGTACTATTGTGTCCTTTTCGAAAAACACTTTCATAATTGTATGTTGACTTGAGAGATAAACAAAATAGTCAAGTCTTGCATGATATCATTAATCGGCTTGAGAGGCACGAATATTGGCACACCACGAACTAATTGAGGCACACACTGGATTAGTACACCTATAAAATTGATTAAGGCACATATTAATCTTATAAATATTCCTTAATTACCCCCTATCATCTCCTCCGTTCTTCCCCTACCATCTCGTTCGCCGCCCCTGACACCTCCTCTTCCCCCTCCCATCCCGCCGCCCTTAGCCTCCGCCTTCCCCTCTCCCTCCTCCCCCCCCCCTGGTGCTGCGAGGGAGGGGGATGTTGGCTCAAAGGCCTATCACCCTAGTTTTGATGATGATCAACTCATGAAGTTATGTTTACTAATGATCTTGTGTTTAATTAGTGACAGATTCATTATCAAGATCTTAGTAGGTGCATAGCTCAACAAAAGATAAAATGTCAAGATTTGGAGCTAGCACGGTGTGATCCAAGGAGCTTTTGGATCAAGCTTGGACCAAGTCAAGAAGATGAGAAGCCTTCAAGTGAAGACTTCAAGAAGATGAAGACTTGTGTCTAGGTATAAGATTTTGTTTTTGTTTAGAGAAGATGTAAAGGATAGAATAGTTGGTGGATTGCTCAAGTTCATATCACACACACACTCTTGATAGATATGTTTTCATAAAAGATTTTTTAGTTTAGAAAAGATTTTTCATTTTGGAAAAACATAGTTTTGGTTTTTGGTTTTCAAAGTTATATGTTTCAACCAAAACCTTATTTAGAGCTTAATGTCAAAAACATAGATATTTCATCTTGATTGTGTAGTGGATCATATCCATACACACTATGCTTTAAAAGTATATCTTGTTTTTGTATTTGATGAAGATTTGGAAAAACATGTTTTGGAAAAATATTGTTTTGGAAAATACAGTTTTTATCATGAGCCAAATATTTCCAAGTTACAAAAATAGTCCAATCTTTTATAACATGCCTTGATTTTGTGCAAGCATGTTGTTTTATCAAAGTATATTGGTAAAACTATTTTTGTAGATTTTCTAAGTATCTATGGGATTTTATTTGAGCCAAAAGACTAACTTTTTAATTCCAGAAAAACTGTTTCAGGCTTCAGATAAGTCGACTTGCTCCTATATATAGTCGACTAATCCTGGAGTCGGCCGACCGGACCGGTCGACCGACGTGCACAAACGTGCACGCCTTTGTGTACTGGAGAACGGCCGAGTGTGCCGGTCGACCGCTCCAGAGAGCAGAGCTCTCTGGAAAAGTTCGGCCGACCGCACGGGTCGACCGACAGAGAGTTAGACTCTCAGCTCCAGTGGGTTCGGTCGACCCGGGCGGTCGACCGTGGCTCTAACGGTCTGATTTCTGACCGTTGGCGGTCGACCGCAACGGTCGACCGGCAGCTCTGACAGACCCCAACGGCTATATTTTTTGGCCTATAAATTTGGGGGTTTGGTCATTGTTTTGAAAGAAGATTTTAGGAGAGCTTTGAGCCAGTTTTTCCCATTCTTTTAAAAGGGTTTTCTCCACATATTTGAGTGCAAATACTTCCAATCAAAAGGGAAGATTTTACCAAAAGTGTTTTAAGTGATTCTTTGAGTTTTTCTCCACCACTCTCATCCTTGTTTTTTCTCACACCACACTTGAGCCATCCATTGATTATTCATCCTATAGGTGTGTTGTAGTGAGATTGTTTTTAGGTGATCAAGTGTTGTGATCACCAAAGACTTCATTTGTTCTTTGAGGAGACGGGCAAGTGTGCTCGTGGTTGTTTAGGGTTCGGTGTGCGAACTCTTGTTGTTTGAGGTGCGGCCTCGGCGAGCTAGTGAGCTTGCGGTGTGTACGGGACTAGGGAGTCCGAGGGCTTGTAGGTGTTCACCGAGGAGAGATCCATTGGGATCTTGCATAGTGGAAATCCTTCGTGTGTCGAAGGCGGGGATGTAGAGCAAGTGTGCTCGAACCTCGAAACATACCCTTGTGTTTGCGATTGCTCACTCTCTCTCTCTCTCTTTGTCTCTTTTATATCTTGCATGCTATTTATTGTGCTTTCATTTACATGCTTGATATTCATTGTGCTCATATTGTATACTTGCTTGGGTTTGTTGTCTTACACTTGTATTTAACCAAGAGAGCCAACGCGGCACCTCAACCCATTCAAGGGGAATCTAGAGGAGTTGTCCAAAGCCCTTCACGGGGAATTCGGCAACACTCTTGTGTTATACATAGTGTTTAGTGTAAAAGTTTAATTAGGTCATAATTGTTTTTAGCTTCCGCATTATTTGCATAATTTGGCATTAAGTGACCATTAGATTAGCCTTCGCCTATCACCCCCCCTCTAGGTGAACCTTACAATTGGTATCAGAGCTTGGTACTCTGATTTGGGTCTAACAACCTAGAGTAAAAGATCCTTATTTTTTAGGCTAATCACAATATTTTTGTACACACACCATGAACTTCATGTCACCACCCATGTTTGACATTGTTAACATCCATATATGGAAGGTGAAGATATCCTTGTACCTCAAAGCCCTAGGCATTCATGTTTATCTTGCCACTACTAATAATGCATATTGTTTAGATGGTAAGAATTTGAGGCTAATGCAAAAGCCCTTCATGCTATCAAGTTAACCCTAAATGATGATTATTTATCTAGGGTTTCTAATGTTGATTCGACTTTTGTAGCTTGGAACATCATCACCTCTCTTGGCGAAAAGGATCTATATTATGCCGGGAGTGATTCGGACGTTGGAAGCAACACCTCCAACGTGTGCTATATGGTCCAAGGGGATAACCCCCTTGAGGTAAACACCGAATCCGATGATGAGGACATGTCATATGATGAGCTATCTACTTTTTGTCATCTATTGCTTGAAAAATATGACATGATTAAAAAGGAAAATAAAAATTTGAAAAAGAACATTGCTTGCATGCATATAGAAAAAGATTCATTAGAAAATAAAATGGCATGCTTAGAAAAAGAAAATGAAGTTTTGAAAAATGAAATGTTTCCCTCATGTCTAAATTAAATGTTTTATGTGAAGGGAACACTATTTTGAAAGATAAAATCATTTTGGTTGGAAAAACAAAAGGAAGTCGTTTTTCAAGAAAATAATTCTTTAAAAAGAAAGATTTGTGAAAAAGAAAAAGAATTTGTTTCGAAAAAGAAAAAGAAAAATGATTCTTTATCTCATCATGCTTTTCATGCCACCACTAATGAGATTAAAGATTTGAAAAATAAAATGGATGGTTTGAGTTCAACTTTGAACTCTTGTGCTTTTAATCATTCTAAGTTGGAGTCAATGTTTTCAAAGAAACAAACTCCACACATTCATGCACATCATAACCATGCATTTGCTTATGTTGTACAACATGATCACACTCCTACACATAAGCATACTAAGGTGTACATATGTACACATTGTGGCCGCAAAGGCCATTTAGCAAAATTTTGTTTTGATAAGATTAATGTTTTCAATTTTGCTAATAAAAGATTTTGGGTTCCTTACAAGACTAACCCCCATGGACCCAACAAGAAAAAATAGGTACCAAAACCCCCACCCCATGTTTTTGATGTAGGTGAGGGATCTCTCAAGACGTGAGAGATTTGGTGCCTTGGTAGTGGATGCACTTGGACATGATGGACATACTTTTGGGATGCATCACTATCAAGGAGCTTTGGTGGGACAACCACCATGTTAGGAGCTTTGGTATTAGTAACAATCTCTAAACTCCTACTTTTTATGTACATGCTTTAATTTCATATATCATATAGCATGTTCATATTTTTTTGCGCTTCATGTGGTAAAAACATGCTTAGGTGTAGTTTTTATCAAAACTTGTATTATACATGTACAAATAGTGAGTTACACGTGATTTATATATGTTTGCACTTCATGCTCATTTGTACCCACTATATGCACATGTATAGCTAGTTTTGATGATTCTCTTTTATACATGTTTTTGCCTATTTTTGTGCTTTACTTCATGTATATATATTTTAATTCAAATCTAATAAATATACATGTACCCGTGAGTCTCTTGCCTTCATGCAAATACCTTAATAGACTCTTTTATGTTTGGGATATATATGTGTATTGTTAGGATTGGATAAATCATACATATGCCTAGAAGTGTATTATTTTTTAAGAAAAATAAATTTCATGTTTTATAAAATGTTATTCATCTTATTGAGCTTCAATGACTATTTTCATGAAAATGCTAAACACATGATTTTTGAACACTCACACTTTATTTATTTTGTCATGACTTTGATTCATGAACACTTTTATGAGCTTAATCGATCTTGAGTGTAAAACTTTGTGTATTTAGTTTTGTTTCATGAAAAACATATGATTTATTGTATTTTGAAGGATCTTTAACTAGTTTTTCAAAAATTATCTTTAACTAGTTAATTATTCTTCTTTTGGTAGTGATTTTCAATGCTAAAATATTTTCAAATCTATTTTTTGAAAACCCCTACCTTCTATGGGAGGATGGATGGGCGATAATGCCTTGTATGCTTCATTGAAAATCTTTTACTTGTGCATATGAAGGGTGGTAGGTTTTGAGTTATATACATGATTTATATTGTTATTTTCAATTGGTATCATTGGATCTTTTCAATTGGTATCTAAATTGAAATTTTTGTATATACTCTTATTTTGTTTATATATATGTATGCCTTCAATGACAATCTCTATTATCATACATATATATGATATTTTAGTGCTTACTTTACAATTGGTATTCATATTTAAAGGCACAAAGTTTATGATGAAAAATAAAAATTTTTGGATCATTATGTTTACCATTGATATCAAAATGCTTCAACTTCATATTTGTTAAATGTCAATTGGTATCAATATGTTTAAAAAAAAATGATTGCTTTCAATTTGGTATCTTAAAAATTGTTTGTTTTACAAAAGCTCTGATACCTTTCAAAATTTTGTTTAAGAAAAATTAAAAAAAAACATTTTGTTGATATGTTTGATTTGATCCCTTATTGATCTCTTTGTTTATGACAAAAGGGGGGAGAAAAATTTGTTTGATTTGATTTTACTTTGAACCCTTTGTTGATGATTGACAAAAAGGGGGAGAAATATTTGAGTTTATATGCATGTTTTCATTGCTTAAGGGTGAGAAGTATTTGTCTTCCTTATTATTTATGCATATAAGTTTTGTATTGCAAATAGGAGAAAAAGATTTTTGATTTATGCTTGTTGCATGTTTATCTCCATACTTGCATACATATTCATGTGCCTCATTGCCATATCTATTATTTATTTTGTATGCATGAGTTAAGGGGGAGCTTCTTTGAAGCTTTACTTTAATCCATGCATATATAACTCCATGAGTTTTGTCATCATCAAAAAGGGGGAGATGTTGGCTCAAAGGCCTATCACCCTAGTTTTGATGATGATCAACTCATGAAGTTATGTTTACTAATGATCTTGTGTTTAATTAGTGACAGATTCATTATCAAGATCTTAGTAGGTGCATAGCTCAACAAAGGATAAAATGTCAAGATTTGGAGCTAACATGGTGTGATCCAAGGAGCTTTTGGATCAAGCTTGGACCAAGTCAAGAAGACGAGAAGCCTTCAAGTGAAGACTTCAAGAAGATGAAGACTTGTGTCTAGGTATAAGATTTTGTTTTTGTTTTAGATAAGATGTAAAGGATAGAATAGTTGGTGGATTGCTCAAGTTCATATCACACACACACTCTTGATAGATATGTTTTCATAAAAGATTTTTTAGTTTAGAAAAATTTTTCATTTTGGAAAAACATAGTTTTGGTTTTTGGTTTTCAAAGTTATATGTTTCAACCAAAACCTTATTTAGAGCTTAATGTCAAAAACATAGATATTTCATCTTGATTGTGTAGTGGATCATATCCATACACACTATGCTTTAAAAGTATATCTTGTTTTTGTATTTGATGAAGATTTGGAAAAACATGTTTTGGAAAAATATTGTTTTGAAAAATACAGTTTTTATCATGAGCCAAATATTTCCAAGTTACAAAAATAGTCCAATCTTTTATAACATGCCTTGATTTTATGCAAGCATGTTTGTTTATCAAAGTATATTGGTAAAACTATTTTTGTAGATTTCTAAGTATCTATGGGATTTTATTTGAGCCAAAAAGACTAACTTTTTAATTCCAGAAAACTGTTTCAGGCTTCAGATAAGTCGACTTGCTCCTATATATAGTCGACTAATCCTGGAGTCGGCCGACCGGACCGGTCGACCGACGTGCACAAACGTGCACGCCTTTGTGTACTGGAGAACGGCCGACGTGACCGGTCGACCGCTTCAGAGAGCAGAGCTCTCTGGAAAGTTCGGCCGACCGCACGGGTCGACCGACAGAGAGTTAGACTCTCAGCTCCAGTGGGTCGGTCGACCCGGACGGTCGACCGTGGCTCCAACGGTCTGATTCTGACCGTTGGCGGTCGACCGCACCGGTCGACCGGCAGCTCTGACAGACCCCAACGGCTATATTTTTCTGGCATATAAATTTGGGGGTTTGGTCATTGTTTTGAAAGAAGATTTTAGGAGAGCTTTGAGCCAGTTTTTCCCATTCTTTTAAAAGGGTTTTCTCCACATATTTGAGTGCAAATACTTCCAATCAAAAGGGAAGATTTTACCAAGAGTGTTTTAAGTGATTCTTTGAGTTTTCCTCCACCACTCTCATCCTTGTTTTTCTCACACCACACTTGAGCCATCATTGATTATTCATCCTATAGGTGTGTTGTAGTTAGATTGTTTTTAGGTGATCAAAGTGTTTTGATCACCAAAGACTTCATTTGTTCTTTGAGGAGACGGGCAAGTGTGCTCGTGGGTGTTTAGGGTTCGGGTGCGAACTCTTGTTGTTTGAGGTGCGGCCTCGGCGAGCTAGTGAGCTTGCGGTGTGTACGGGACTAGGGAGTCCGAGGGCTTGTAGGTGTTGCGGCACCGAGGAGAGATCCATTGAGATCTTGCATAGTGGAAATCCTTGTGTGTCGAAGGCGGGGATGTAGAGCAAGTGTGCTCGAACCTCGAAACATACCCTTGTGTTTGCGATTGCTTACTCTCTCTCTCTCTCTCTGTCTCTTTTATATCTTGCATGCTATTTATTGTGCTTTCATTTACATGCTTGATATTCATTGTGCTCATATTGTATACTTGCTTGGTTTGTTGTCTAACACTTGTATTTAACCAAGAGAGCCAACGCGGCACCTCAACCCATTCAAGGGGAATCTAGAGGAGTTTGTCCAGAGCCCTTCACGGGGAATTCGGCAACACTCTTGTGTTATACATAGTGTTTAGTGTAAAAGTTTAATTAGGTCATATTTGTTTTTAGCTTCCGCATTATTTGCATAATTTGGCATTAAGTGACCATTAGATTAGCCTTCACCTATTCACCCCCACTCTAGGTGAACCTTACAGGGGGGGAGCTCCCCCCTCCTGCCCTTCACCATCCCCTTCCCCTGTATTGCTGCGACTTGCTGCTGCTGGCGACAGCAACTTGCAACAAGAGGGGGTGGGGGGTGGGGGAGGAGGAGTTTTGGGGGTGGGGGTGGGAGGGGGAGGGCGACGAGGGGGAGGGCAGTAGGGTACCATCGGCAGTCGCCGCGAAAGGAGGAGCAAGAGGAGGAAGGGTGAGGAAGAAGAAAATGCATTTTGGACTTTTTCACTGGGGGGTAAACATGTCCAAAAAAAAATAAAAGCATTTTTGTAATTAATTAGTGTACGTCTTAATCAATTCTTGGTGTGTCAATACTCGTGCCTGGACTTCACTGAAGTCCACTTATTGGACTCTTTAAGTAAACACACAAAACAGGTTGCATGTGAGTTATATCATATTTCTCATTCTCACCCTTCTTACATACATCACACAAAACTTAGAGGTGCAAACAACAAGCGCACACGAAGTTGGAAATAAAATTAAGTTGTTTTCAAACAATTAACATATCCTTTTAATTTAGACAATGTATCCTATGGTTAAAACAAAAAAACATTCATAAATTTAGAAACAAAATTCCCACTGAAAATATGATTAGACTTGGTCCAGACACTTTGTACAACCTAATCCCACAAGTTCACCAATAAGCTTTAGCGACGTTGCCAGATAATTAATTTCTTGAATTTTATTTTTTTTTTTAAATAAGCCATGTCTTATTATTAAGAATCTAAGGCCTTATTTGACATCAAGAGTTAGGCTTCTAACTCTTACTAACTCATCCAAAAACTCATCTTACATCAAGAGTTAGGGTGCAATCATGTAAGAACAAATTTGATTTTTTTTAAAAAAATTATGTACTTTACTCGCTATTATTTTGGGGGTAAGTACTCAACTCCGACATCAATTCCAATTTGATATAAGAGCTAAAAAACTTCTCCTTACTCTTCTCAAATTCTCCCCTCTAAAATTCCCCAATTTTACCAAACAAGGCCTGAGATTGTAGATTGTTGGTTATATCGGTTACCCATGCCCGACCCGGTCAAATAGTACCAATCTATACCCGCTAAGATCTGACTCGTCACAACATTCTAAAGTGCTCCACACGCGCAACCACTGATTTGGTTCACGTGTGTGAGCCACACATACTTACTATAAGAGGGTCATTAATGCGTTGAGATGTAGATAAGATGCCAGATTTTAGGAATACAAAATTTTAAAATATTTAAACCTCTTACAATATTAATATTATAAAAAGAGCAATTACCCGTATCAACTCAAAATTGATCGAATGGTGGCTCAGGCGGATGGACGGAACCCCATCCCCGCTAAAACTTAAAAAAAAAAACATGAAAAGATGCCCTTCGATCAATCACGCGCCTCCACGTGTCATCTCTCCTCCCCTCCGCTCCCCCAAATTTCAAATTCTTTCAAAAAACCAAACCTGGGCCGGGGCCGACAATTCTCCCCGTTCTGACCCCGTCAGAAACCCTCGCACGTGCGATCCACCCCCTTAACCTACCGCCTCTCACGTGCCGCCCCAAATCAAAAATTTAACCAAGCAACAAATCTCCGCTTCCAATCTCTCTCTCCCCTCCACCATTTCCAAAGCCCTCCCATCTCCATTTTTTTTTTCCTCGCCGGCGAGCGAGCGATCCACCATTGATCGATCGATCGATCGATCGTGTTCGAATCGATCTCGCGCTGTAAATTTTGATGTCGACGGAGGATGAGAAGCTATTGAAGGAGGCGAAGAAGCTGCCGTGGGATGAGAGGCTCCTGCACAAGAACTGGAAGGTTCGGAACGATGCGAACGTTGATCTTGCCGCCGTCTGCGACTCTATTACAGATCCCAAGGATCCCAGGCTCCGAGAGTTCGGTAATTTCCGGATTTCCTTCTCAATCTGCGACGATTCGGCGGCCGATCGTTTTCGATCTGCAAATGCTGATGTCAATTTGATGCGTTTCTCGTTTTTAGATCGAAATTGGCTTATATGTCTCCGATATTTCCCTCTCGAGTCTATTTAAGTTTTTTGTGAATTAATGTTTTTTTTTCACATGTGTTTAGGTCGGAATTGTTCCTTTCCCAATTCATTGTTAATAAGCTATTATTTGATTTATATTTTCTATATTTTTTGATGATCAGGCCCGTTGTTTAGAAAAACAGTGGCAGATTCTAATGCTCCAGTACAGGAGAAAGCTCTCGACGCGTTAATTGCATTTTTGAAGGCAGCGGATGCAGATGCCGGAAGGTATTGATTTCAAATTGGAATTCTAAGGATCGGTATTACTTCTAATGAGGCTTTGAAGTTGAAGTACGTTTGCTTTGAGTGGAATTTTGTGCTGCTTAGGTATGCAAAGGAAGTGTGCGACTCAATTGTTGCCAAATGCCTCACTGGCGGCCAAGCCAAAGAGGTTGAGAAAGCGCAGGCGGCATTTTTGCTCTGGGTGGAGTTGGAGGCAACAGATGTTTTCTTGGTAAGAGGCTGCTGGAAATTTTCTTAATTTCTTCAAATTTGATTATTTTCTCATTCTCTAACAGTTAATAACTAGGCTTCACAGATAAATATATAGATCGAAGGATATATAAACCTTCCAACAGCTTTTGGTAATTATTCATTTAAGTGACTTAGTGCATACATTGTTCTCTTTTTGTTTTTGTTTTTAAATATAAATGAGTTAGTTGTAGAAGTCGGTGAGGGTGAGAGCAGAAACCTGGTTAATGCCAAAATATGTTTGGAGAAGGGGGAAGCTTTGCCCCCTTCCTCACCTCTTTGTTGGGAGGATGATTGATGTGGCTTGTTAGCTCTGTTGGTAGGATAGTGAGTTCGACCATCTTGTAGATATATGTATGAGTTGGTTTAGATAAGTGGGATAATAAGTTTATATACCCGTTGCATTATTCATTTGGAGGTTGAAGGCTACTTGGTGGGGGTGATGAACATTGTGCAAGGTGTTAAGATGACATTGGTTACATTGCACTATGAGCAATAAGATACCGAAATACCGTGGTCCTGGTCGCAAATTTGAAGATTTTCACTGTTTTTTGGCCTGTATGTCTTCAACCACTAGCATGAATGACCTAATTTGGATTATCTAAAAATACAGTGGGAGCCTGGGAGGAGATGAGTTAGAAATAAACCTCACTTGATTGCAGTAGGATGTTATATCAATACAACAACAACAACAACAACTAAGCCATATGTTTCAAGTATTTGGGGGTAGGCTACATGAACCAGGCACATGGATCAGCTTTCTCCACTCATTCCTATTGAGAAATATGTCTTCACTAAGACCTTTAGCTTTTATATATTATCGTATTACCTCCATCCATGTTTCTTCGGTCTCCCCTGCGCTCTTTCAACTTGCCCTAATTTGATATACTCTACTCGTCGGACTGGCGCATCGGTAGATTTACGTCACACATGACCAAACCATCGTAGACGGTTTTCTCTCATCTTCTCTTCTATAGAGGCTACGCCTATCTTAGTACGAATATCCTCATTTCTCACCTTGTCTCTCCTCGTGTTACCACACATCCAACGAAGCATGCGCATCTCTGCTACACTCATCTTCTGGGCATGATATCTTTTTATAGCCCAACATTCTGTGTTATATAACAAAGCTGGCCTAATAGCAGTCCGATAAAACTTTCCCTTCAGCCATAACGGAATATTACGATCACATAAAACTCCTGTTGCGCTCTTCCATTTCAACCAACTGGCTTGAATCCTATGGTTGACATCATTATTGATCTCTCCATCCTTTTGGATAATAGAACCCAAGTACTTAAAATGACTGCTCATCGGTATTTCTTAATCATCTAGTGTCACAATACTATAATTTTGGATTCCCTGTTTACTGAAATTACACTCCATATACTCTCTTTTGGTCCTACTTAATTAAAACCTCGAGATTCTAGAGTTTGTCTCTATAACTCCAATTTTGTATTTACTCCAGCTCTCGTTTCATCGACTAGGACAATATCATCAGCAAATAGCATACACCACGGTATCTCATCCTGAATATCTCTAGTAAGCTCATCCATCACTATGTCAAATAAGAATGGACTCAATGCAGATCCTTGATGCAATCCAATTGTGATAGAAAAATCACTTGTTATGCCTCCAAAAGTTCTGACATTTGCCACTACTCCATCGTACATGTTCTTGATTATGTCAATATATTTGATGGGGACTCTTTTTTCATCAATGTCCACCATAATACCTCTCTTGGCACCTTATCACAAGCTTTTTCTAAATCAATAAAGATCATATGTAAATTTCACTTCCTCTCCCAAAATCGCTCTATAAGTTGACGAAGCAAATAAATAGCCTCTGTCGTCGATTGCCCCAGCATGAGCCAAACTGGTTCTCTGATATTTTAACATGTTTTAAGCTGTGTTCAATTACCCTTTCCCAAAGCTTCATGGTGTGACATATGAGTTTTATTTCATGATAGTTTAAACAATTCTGGATATCACCTTTGTTCTTATAGAGAGGTACTAGGGTACTCTTCCTCCACTCATTTGGCATCTTTTTAGTTAGTTAGATCTTGTTAAAGAGGTTTGTCAGCCATCTCACGCCCACCTCTCCTAAGTATCTCCATACCTCAATAGGAATTCCATCCAGGCCAACAACTTTCCTTGACTTCATCCTCTTCAAGGCCTCTTTAACTTTAAATTCACTAATTTTGCGCATATAATTATGGTTCATATCTTGACACTGAATGGTAGAATGTTATATCAATGCATATTCATATAGAGAGGGCTCTTACTATCATGAAGTCACTCATACATAACAGGATGTATGCAATATATATGCCACATTATTTTATATAAGCAATAACAATGGAAAGTAATGAACCTAGAAATGGCTACAGGATAAGTAGTTACATATGTATGCACATGATAAGATCACTACTAATTCCATTGTCCCTGTTGAACTTATAAGATGCTTGTGATAAAAAATCTGAACTACGTGGTCCATGCAAACACAAGGCAATGAAAACAACATTGTAGGCACTGTGTCGGAGAGAATGTGTGATTGACTCCTCGGTCATGTGTCACGGCTGGAACCAACATAGATCAACGCATATTCACATGAAGATTTGCCCTCCCTGTAATGAAGCTACATTTACATAACTGGATTATAAGCAATAACAAGGGAAAGTAATGGACCTAGAAATAGGTATTGGATTAGGAAGACACGTACGCTCATGATATGATCACCACTAACACCAATGCCCCTATTGTTCTGGATTAAGAAGTGCCGTAGCACACAAACACGAGCAATAGAAAGCAAATGGTAGGTACTATGTGAGAGAGAATGCATGATTGGCCCATGGGTCACATGTCGGCTTGAACTAGCATACATCATTTGTCCTCAACAAAAGGCATCTGGGCTGTTGGGCATGTATAAACTGGATGCCTCAAATAACAATACACAACAGCAAATTTCAGGAGTCAAAAGGCTGCACGGCAGCAATGCACTGTGGTATTCTTCGAAAACAACAAAGAAAATGCTGTAGCATTGCTTAACAGAGAAGAACTCAAAGTTTAAAATTCAGGATGCAGAATTTGCAAAAGCTGGTGCTCGGTGTAGATCTAAAATGTGTAAAAGACTAGGGAAGTTTTGAGCTTTAACTAGAGGTAATGTGCTTGAGTGACAGGATGGTGAGCATGAGATAAGCTGCGTACTGACAATCATACATAATGAACAAATATGTCAAGGTTGGTAAACTTAACGATAATAATGTATATTGTATAATATATATGCGGTGAAATGCATCTCTAAGGATAATGTATGGGGAAGATTGGTACAAGAAATTGGTAAAGAAGACGGCTTTTTTGCTTTGATTCTTAGGTGGTTTGATTTGGGCAAAGAATAATTGATCAAAGGAGGTTCAAGGGAAGAGGACATGGCACTTGCACTTATCTATCAAGAGAAAAAAATGGGAACCTATAATGCATTTGTATGAATTCATGATATGGAAATGCTCGTGTGAATGCGGGATACAAATATGACACAATACTGGTGCAAATATATGTCAAAATTTGAAAATTCAAGATACAATAATACAAATATTTGGGGATACAATAGTAATAGAACTATGTGCCGAGTTAATGTTATTTATCTATGACAAGGACTAATGTTATGTTTGGGCACCCAGGCACATTTATAAGGTTGAAAAGATGAGCCTTGGGTGTTAGAAATGGTGGATCTAGGATTATTCTTATGTAAAATACATATACACTTCAAATGAAAATGTGAACTTACCATTCATGCATTAGATTTTTTAACTTTTTAGTCTTGGATGCATCTTCAACACATTATTGATACGTTATAAATTTAGGATGCTTTACAAGAGTATCTAGTAAGTTTCACCAAGTATTTGAATATCCAAGTACCCGCTATTTATCATACATGATTATGTATCCTTGATTGAATTATCTGTACAACGTAGATGTTATCTTTAATTTCCTCAACTATCTAATTATTTCTTGATTTAGCGAAGTTTGTTTGTTAATTTTCCGTATTATAATTGACTAAGGATTGAGGTTATGAATGAGCTTTGGGTGGTGAGCCTGAAAGCTGGTTTTTTTTCCTTTTGGTGAGGGAAGTTTTATTGGAATGGTTCTGTAGTGTTAGGGTGCAGATAGCAACGAGATTAGGGTACCACCTGTCTTACAAGACCATGTTGCATAAGTAGAATATCTGGATCAATTCTTTAAAGAGATTTTTGCATATCTGGGCACCTTGTGGCTATTAGTGCTTATAGTTGCTTAGGTGCTCGTATAAGCCCCTAGAAACCTCATCAATTGAAGCGTCTTGAAGGTCACATCAACTTGGTGCTTGCCTCTATTTCTTACAATAGTGATATGGATTTTTAATTTGATGACGTGTCACTGGTGATGATGTTTACTTGGTTTGTTCATGAACCTCTTATATGTTTGTTCTTTTGGTTATTATGGTTTAGATTTGAAGTACACTCCTATGATGCTTTTGGACACTTGTTTAAATGTCGAGCTTTAGGTTCAATAGTATCCACAACTTGGTTGATAAGTTGAGATCTAACCATCTTTGGGTGTATCTGAATTTGGGTTGTCTTGATGAAAGTTATCCTGTCAATGTGATATACTCATCAAATAATTTGGTGGTGTCAATTTATCACGATGAGAAAACGCTAGGGCAGCCAACCAGACCGTTTATATTTTCTACTTTAGTATAGTTTAATGGTCAGCAATTTTGTTAGATGAAATACTCGTATTAATTGGTGTTACCATGCAAGGTTATATAAATAGTTATGTGGATTTGGTGCACTTATTGTGTTCTGGAGTGCCTTTGATTTTCCCCTTTTTCTATTTTCTTCACATCTTATGTTTTTTTAGGAAAAAAATGTTCATTATCAAAACCGACAGAAGGGAAGTTTTCTCTCGTGACTCCTTCACAAGTTGTGTCTGTCCGTCTGTCCTTCTCCATCCGCAGAGAGAGAGAGAGAGAGAGAGAGAGAGAGAGAGAGAGGGCAACCATAGCTCTCTCCCCTCCGGCCTCCTCCCCCCTCTCCCCCTCCTCCTCCTCCCCCCTTTTCTCCGCCTCCTCCCTCCTCCCCTTCTGCCCCATCCCCCCCTCCTTGCTCTTCTTCGCCGGTGGAAATCGGTGGGTTTCCCACCGCAAATGTGCTATACTAGTTATTTGCATTATTTGCATAGGTCTCCCCCCCAGCCACCCTAAGTGCGAAAATTGAGTTTCAGGCCTTCCATACATCTGCATCTTTGGTTACTATTCTCTAAGTTTATTCATCCATATTAGATTGAACCTGTCCTTGTTATTTTTTCCATCAACATCATTCTATGGTCACCTAAATCTGGTTATTAGAGGTTATATCTTCTTGGATACTTAATGTGATGATTCTCATATTTCTACTAAGTCTAATGCCATCAACTAAAGTTCCCCATGTTTTCTTCCTTCTAAGCTAGCGACCCTATGTAAGTTTGCTATTGGAGCTGTTGTCTCATATTCCTATTATCTAGAAAGTTCCACTTTTTCCATATCTTCATGCAAACTAAAACAACCAACAATGCATTGATGATGTTGAGTCAACATAAGTGATTCATTGAAATTTACTGATTTTCTCTGAGAATGGAGGAGTTGCCAATGGTATTTTGGCAAAACACATTCATGGGGCACAAATTAGCACACCAGGGCCAAATCTATCAGTTGTAGAGTTATCCGTGGATATCCACATTGTTGAGACATGATGCACATCCGCACAATATTATTTCCTGATCAATACTCAATGATGCAGATTATGACGGTCTGCTTAAAAAGATAAAGATGCCAATAAATCTAGCCCAACAGGAGTAGTCAATAGCCATACGAATTGTTCATTCCATATTCTGTAGATCTTCTGAGTTCTGACAATTCAACTTTCAGCATCTGGTCACAATATGATCCATGGGAGAAACATTTTACCAAAAGTTTTTGTTCCCATCATATGTAGAATGCCATCATTCTCAAGTATCAGTTCATTCTACACCTAATAATTAGACATGTGCCTGCTGTTTGACAAGATGAAACTGCCGTATGGTCAGACAAATTCAACACTAATCGCTGTTCCAGATCTAACAGTAGCCACATATATTGATGACAGTAACTTGAGATCCAAATGTCAAGTTTCAGCTTATAATATGTGCTCTTGATATGACTCGATTAGAGTTTTCTGTGAGATGTTTGATCATTGTTATCACCAGCCCTTTCTTACTAGAATATGCTTGTGTATTGAGTGAGTCAACATCATGGAAGTTCCATAAAAAAGTTGACCTAGTTTAAAATGACAAGCTGTTAACCTGCCATTAACCTTTTACTATGTGGTGCTGGATTCTTGGGTAAGAGAAGTGAGTTGTAGAGTCCTGTGCTGTGAATCCTAGATGGCATGTTGTGGGTAGGCCGGTTGACCTTTTTCATGGTGGTGCACTTTAAGCTCATACTACCAAGGAGAAAAACTCAAGATTCTCCTATGCTAGGAAAGAATGTAGATGAAAAAAGGAAGGTGACATTTGCGCTGGGAATTACATTGATATTTGAGACAAAATAGACAAAGATCCAAATGCAATTATTTTTCATATTTAAGACGTTTAGTTACTTTGATATAGTTTGAGTCCAGGTTTTTACCATGTGACAAGTGCTATAGAATTATTGGTAAACATAATGGCCGCTCTTTTACTTTCTTCTCATAACTTCTTTTTGATGGTGAAGGTATAAGGTCTATAGAACAAGGGCAGTGCTCCGGATTAAGGGTTGAAATTCCTATATGTCTATCACTAAGGTTATTTTCAAGGGTTATGTGGTTCGATGACTTAACTGAATTAAAGTCGGTTATGGAGGCTTCTGCTCTATCTCCCTTTCTCTTTCTTTTTCCTCCCTTCTATTTCAATTTTCGCCAGTTGAAAATAAATAATTTTTTTGCTTTTCTTATTTCTATTCTAACTATTCTGGAGCTAGTGTGGACACTAATTTTAACCATTCTAAATATCTGTAGACCTTTATATGGTTCGATGACTAAACAATTAAGTCGGTTATGGAGGCTTCTTCTCTAATTCATCATCTCCCTTTCTCTTTCTTTTTCCTCCCTTCTATATCAATTTTTACAAGTTGAAACTTTTGATTAATTTTTTTTGCTTTTCTTATTTCTATTTCTAACTTTTTTTGTAGCTAGTGTAGAAACTATTTTAACCATTCTAAATATATGTAGACCAATGTTCTAAAAAGCGGTTTCAGTACGCGCGCGGTCCGAGAGTGCATAATGCTTAAATGGTTTAAACGGTGATTAAATGGATTACACATTTTATTATTATTTTAATATATAATAAGATTAAAATACGTAAAACATGCAAATATGAGTTATATAAACTTCCAAAATAAGCATAAAAGATATAGCAAATATAACTTGAAAAATTAAATTGCTAGTACTAAGAGAAATTTAAAAAGTAATAATGTCAATCAGTTCAAAGTACATCAATGTATCTTCACCTCCAACAACTATAGTTAAAAATGCTTTTTAAATGAACAAATATATGTATTTTTTTTAAAAACAACATATTTCCAACAGCTTTGGTTTACTGCTAGATGCAACTGCAAGTAATGTGCAACTCTATGCTTCTCACGTTTGAGGCATTTCTCAGCCTATTAAAAGAAACAAAGACCATTGGCAAGAACCTGGGCAAAATATATGCGCGCGGGGGGAGAGAGCTGACCAGGGGGAGGTTGCCATCGATGCAGGAGGTCGTCGTAGACGCTTTGCTGCTGACCAGAGAGATAATCGCAGGGGGAGGTCATTTTCGACAAAGAGGGAGGTCGCGGTGGGAGAATCAACTGTAAGAGGAGGTCACCGTCGAAGGGGGAGTTCGCCATGAGAGGATCAACACTTTGTGAACTTCTTCGTCGTCGAGATTTAGGAGCCTTAATTCCCCTGGAAGATCGTCGCCGCCATGAGCTTCGGGAGCTTAGATAAAATAGGGCTTTGGGAGCTTCGTCGTCTCGTTGCCGTGAGCATCGAGAGCTTCTTCATGAGATTCGGGAGCGTTGATGTCGCCGCAGGAAGATTGAGGATTCGGATAAATTTAAGGCTCGTAAGCCTTAATTCTCCAACATCTGACAATTTATATCCTCAATTATTGGATCGAATTTGAGTTCAATTAGATTAATGGGCTCAAAATTTGAATCCATTTAGAAAACGATTGAATAACGTTTAAACGAACGCTAATTAATCACCGATTAGATGCTTAATCACCGCTTAAGCAAATTAATTGCCTGGCCGAGTAATCCGACTGTTTTCTTCAAGTTCTGTTCGGTTTGAGGCCGAAAACATTTAAGCGGACGATTAATTGGCCGCTTAAACATTTTTTTAGAACACTGATGTAGACCTTTAGTCTCTAGTCTTTCTCCAGATCCATTTCTCCCATATCTACTAATCATCAACAATGTTATAAAATGCGGTTTCATTGTGCATGAGTCTAACAAGGCATAGTGCATAATCAGTTTATGTGCCAATTAAACAAATTATGTGGAATTGCTGGGTATAAAGTTTTAATATATAACCTATGTTTGAAGACAAAGACACGAGTGTCTTACTCCAACACGGACACGAGGTGTCCGACATGACAATTGTCCTAAATCTAGACATGAGGGCATAGCTAAATATGCAAATTTTATCTGAATATATGCATATTTGACTAAGAATAATATGTATTAGGCTAATATTAATATAAAAAACTTAATTTTCGTAAAATGATCTACAAATAGTTAACTTTTGTCAAAGTTCATAATATATTTCATCTTATGCGTATTTTTTTGAGGTAAATAATACTTTACACATTTGACACTACACAAGTGTCGTGTTTGCGTGTGTCGAACACACCATTTTTTGTGTGAGAAGTGTTCACCTCTGAAGCATGGACATACCCAATCAGGGTCGTGTCCGTGTCAGACACGTGTCAGACACGGATATGTGCCCGACACGTGTCAGACACGTTTTTGACCGTGTCCGAACTGGTGTCTTGGACACGTCTTGCCCACGATGAAATCTTGTCTTGGACACGACACGAGCTTAATGGGTCGGGTTTATGGGTCGTGGGTTTATTGGGTTGGGTAATTGATTTAGATTTGTGTAGGATTTTGACATGATAATGAAGAAGTCATTGGATTAGCTTTAACTTCATCTTGAGAGATGACGCCAATTGTAATTTGTTTTGAACTTGTGATGTTAAGTTAACTTGGTTAATAACTTGTGAACTTATGATCTTCGGTTGTAATTTTGTTATAAACTTATAATATTTTATAATTTGTGCACGTGTTGATTGCTATTTTAATTTGTTCTTCACTTGATTGCGATTTTATAAATTTGTTTATATATAATAATAATAAAATATTCCTTGCGTGTATCCATATCCTTTTTTTGGATTTTGTCATGTTCCGTGTCCGTGTTGGACATGATACCCGTATCCATGCTTCATAAGTGACCACTATATCATAGCATATAACTATATATAATTATATTCATATTACATATATATTAAATGTCAAAAATGTCTAAATATTATGAAAAACACACATTAAGCTTTTTAAAAGTTTCTAAAATTTGAATGAACATTTTTTCTTTTTCTTTGAGAAAGGCACGTAGGCTTACATCATAGCCCGTAGTGAGGAAAGGACCCCACAATGGGAGAGGAAAGAAACTTTCATGTGGGAGAATGAAACACGTGGTGCCCACCCATGAATCACAATGATAGCCTCCACATAACTGCTAGTAGTCTTCATGCGCAACCTTTGTAGCCGTGAGTGAGCCTCCATGAACCACTAGTCGAGCCTACTAGTCTTCGTATGCCGCGAATCCGTTGCATAATATGCCTTTAGTGCACCTTGCAAATTTAGTTTAAAAAATCCCCTCACCCACCGCGGATGGAGAGATTCGAGCACACGACCTTCCACAAAGGGAAGAAAGCGCAATACCGGTTGAGCGATGCTTAGCTGGCTGAATAAACCTATTAAATTATGAAAAATGAACAATATAAACTAAGTAAATAACTTTAATTCCTACATAATATTAACCTCTCAGTTATAGCAAAATCAAAAATTTCAAACCAATATGAATAAGTTTAAGAAACTAAAAAAAGTCGAAGGACTTATCTCTTCATATAATCTCATTAGCAAATCAATTTCTAGTACATAAATACAAGTTAGTGTACTTACATTCAAATAGGATATATAAAATGTTTGTCAACAAAACAATCAAAGTATCAAATTAAATGAATTTCATAAATGAGATCCTCAACTTAAATTAGTGGAGAATTTAATGAAGAAAGCAATAAACACGTAATTACTACTTAATTCATCACATCCATCAATTATCATTCATCTCAGCATTAGCGAGCAAAGTAACTACGTAGCACATATTTATTATCAATCATCACCATCAAGACATAAATAAACTACTAACTATTTAAACAATACACCACACAAGTTTTTAGTTTTGGAGTGCATAAATCACATAAAATCCGCGTGCACGACTGCATAGATTTGCATGTGCTGGAGCATAAACTCTAAGACAAGCATATGCAGGGTGTTCGCTTTTTTGGAGTGCATAATGCGCCGTATAGGGTTAGATGCCACACATTGTTTCAGAACACTGGTCGTCAACATCATCCAAGACCTTTACCATCAATTTTTTTTTCCTTCAATCAGTCTATTAAACAATTTCTCTGATCAGTTCATTGATTTATGTAGGGGAATTTGATGATTATATTTTTGCTGGATACCCATTCTTTTTCTGAACTTTAACTTGGTTCTTTGGAAACTCTCCATGTTCATCTCCTTTGTATTAATCGGGTATCAAATCCCATCAACATTTAAGGTTGGGCCAGTTTGCTAATCTGTTCAGCTTGTGCGGTTGCCAATTCAGTAAACCACATGTCAATGGGTCAATAAAATGGACAGGTAGTTGGTGGTAACCATGATATAATGCATCCTTTGTCCTTTGTAGGTTTCTTCGGCAGCTGTTGGCCATTACTTTTCTTGGTTGCTTTCCCAATCTTTTGCTTCAATCGTATATTTGCAATCATCACTAAGATATGACGATTTCCATTTTCTCTCATTGCTACATTTTAAAACACGCTAAATACATCCTTGATCACAGGTTTCTAAAACTAAATCAATGGCAGTTACTATAAACTGGCTCTGAAACATTTAAGAAAGATGAAATTCGTTTTCCTCGTATTAGGGTGCCATTTGGATAGTGAATTAAATGAAGGCTGTTGTTGTGGGATGAAATGGTTTGGTAGATTCTACTCAACCTAACCCTGCAAGTTTTTTTTTTGTGTTGTAAATCTTTTAGGTGATATTAGTTATCGTGCATAGCTGCTTTTTATTTCTGTTATTAGATTAGACTGGTTGTTTCAGATAAATAATGCTAGACGTCTCTTCCCCGGAGAAGGCCATACCTTGTATTGAAGTAGATTCTTTACTAAATAAGGGCAGCACCCTCTTGTAAGTGGTGCTTTACTCTATATAAATCCCATCAACCTACCATATTTTTTATTTGGTCTTGGAGGTCTTCATATTATGAGAAATATCTAGGCAGTTCCTGTTATTCTTTGTCTATACATAATCACAAATTTGTTCTTGTTTTTGCCTCACAGAATGAAGTTAACAAAATTGACTAATTTATCTTTTGAAAGATAATGTGAAGGATCATTTTCATTCAGTCGTTAATTTTAGTGGATTGATACATAAAAGGTTATTTTTTTAAAGTTTATTCTTGCCCTTAACACCTTTGTCAATCTTTATTTCAAGTATAATTTTTTTTGTTGGCTATGTTGACATTCAGGAAGCCATGGAGAAAGCCATAAAAAATAAAGTTGCGAAAGCAGTTGTGCCAGCTATTGATGTCATGTTTCAAGCGCTCAGGTTTGGTTTTGCTGCAACTGGATCTCGAGGTTTCTATTTTCTAAGGTTATTTTAGTTTTAACATGAAGTAAATCTAATGTTTTCCTTTTCTGTGATGTTTTTCTTTTTTTCTTTTGGTTTTAATAATATCCAGTGAATTTGGCGCAAAGGTAGTCCCTCCCAAGAAAATTTTGAAAATGCTCCCTGAACTTTTTGATCATCAAGACCAGAATGTTCGTGCATGTTCTAAAGGCCTGACACTTGAATTATGCCGCTGGATCGGCAAGGATCCTGTTAAATCTATTCTATTTGAGAAAATGAGGATACCATGGTTAGGAAATTTATCTCAGCATCATTATTTTACTTGTCATATTGTGCAAATGATTAAAGCGCTTCTCTTATTGTTTAAAGAAAAAAGAGTTGGAAGCGGAGCTGGCTAATGTCTCAGGGGTCGCTAGGCCATCTCGCAAAATAAGGTAATGATTTGAGTGTTGCACACACAACTTAACCCCCCGGGCCCCCAAAAAAAAAAGAAAGAAAGAAAGAAAGAAATATGTGTGTGTGTGTGTGTGTGTGTGTGTGTGTGTGTGTGTGTGAAAGCACATGTCCATCTTAATATGGGTATATCTTCTCGTTGAATACTGTTTTGTGTGGTGACAATATATATTTTTTATATTGAGGAAACTCTATATCTCTATTCCCATGTATATTTCTCTTGTTGACCGATTAATTCTCTGAATTCTTTGACATGCAATTTGTTCTTTGTGCATTTGAAAGATTGCTGATTTTTACGAGTACTGTTAGTCTTTTAAAAGATTGCTGATTTTTTTTTTATTGCTAGTTTTTTTGACATATTTATACAACATTTTCAAAAAATCATTGTAATACCGTTATATGGATTATGATGCTTTTGGTTTTTGATACTATGATATTTTTATTATTGTCTTCCCATGCTTGTCTGAGTGTCTTCTATTGTCTGTTCTCATATTTTAAATTTTTTTGTAACTTATTCTGTATTCGTCCCATATTTTCTGCAATCTGGCCTTTCAACCTGTGGCACAGATATTTCTGAACACCAAAACTGCTGACTGTTTTACTCTCATCACATTGGTTATGTTTACGTTTCTTAAAATTGCATATGTTCTCTTTTAGAATTTTTGAGAAACTCTTTACCTATGTTTTTTTAATTCTAAATTACCTAGGGTGTGCTTGGTTGCATGTTGTTGAGCCGTAGTGCAGCTCCAACAGCAATGCAGCTTTAGCAACTTGTTGCAACAGCTTCAACATGTGTTTGAATAGGCATGCTTTTGCAACAAAATGCCTCAATCATTAAGGAGAGATTAATTAATTGCTAGCAATTATTATTACTTTTAATGGTAAATTATGTAATTATCTCTAAAATTTGCTGATTGTGCATCACACAAGGTGCTGTTGCAACAATGCTCATTTTGAGTTCTGTTGCAACAGCAGCTTTTTAGCCTAGGATGCTGTGGCAACAAGTTGTGGTTCCAACAACGCCCTGCCAAAGCCTTGTGTTGAGGTTTGAGCATAATAGTTAGAACCACATGGTGTTCCAACGATATCCAACCAAACACACCCTAAATTCATCAGTAGAATTCCAGATTTATTAGGAAAACAAATATGATAGTATTGAAGTAGATTTTAGCAAACATTACTGATGTTAAAGTTCAGAGTAGCAACAGAGATCTGTGGAGTTAATGTTATGGCAGAGGCTCTCCTTGTGTGTTTTCAGACTGGTAAACTTATGAAGTGAGCATCAAGGAAGATAACTATAAATCTTAAAACATATGAAAATGATCCTGTACATTTTTTATTGTGTCATAATCAACAACTTTGATGTTCTGGCCTTAGGACTTGTCTGACATATTGAGCAGATAATTCAGCTCAGCTTACAATCAGCTGTTATGTTGGAATATACATTAACCAATGTGAGTTTTTATGGGTAAAATATTACATGAAGATCTGCAAAGAAGTTATTCATTGTAAACTTGCAAAGGACTAGTCTTGCTGCTTAGAAGTTTGCCTTGCCTGTATACTTCATGATTGCTAATATTATATTTCTACAACTGTAAAATTATGGGGTAAACATGCTGTGTGGAAGTTCGCTCGTGTACTCTGGTAAAATTGATATAACGACAAATTCTGTTCAGATCTGAGCAAGACAAGGAGCCTGAACAAGAAGCTGTTACTGAAATTGCGGGGACTGGTGCTTCTGAAGAAACTGTTGCTGATGGTAAGAAGTCAATGCACGTAATGCCTTGCTATTTTTCCTGTGAAACTGCTCTCTTATAGATGGAGGGATAGATGGATTGGTAGGTAGGTAGAACGATGCACACACATATACATACGTAATGTACATATGTATTTATGGACATATACACATGCATTATATAATAATAATAATAATAATAATAATAATAATAATAATAATAATAATAATAATATATAAATATTTGTTAATCTTTAAATCAAATAGAACCATGTAAGTTTTACTTTGGTACAGACACTCATTTACCTTTTTCTTCCAGCTCCCCAAGAAATAGATGAATATGAGCTTGTTGATCCTGTTGATATTCTGACTCCCTTGGATAAGACTGGGTTTTGGGATGGAGTGGTTAGTGTCTTACACATTGTTCTTGTATTCTCTTAGTTTGTTACGCAGGAAATGTCTTGTCCTAGTTTAATGTTACCTGCAGTCCTTTTCATGTAAAATCATTCTAAAGACACCATCCTTTTACTGCAGAAAGCTACCAAATGGTCAGAAAGACGGGATGCTGTTGCGGAACTCACTAAACTAGCATCGACGAAGAAAATTGCTCCGGGTGATTTCAGTGAAATTTGTCGAACACTTAAGAAGGTAAAATCAATTGTTGCAACTTTATGCGACGGGGGTTATATAGTGCAGCATGTTGCAGCTGATCAACTATTGATTACTGTTGTGTGGTGTAAACATAGTGTTAATAACTGGACTCACTGTATCTAGTAACTCTAGTTATTCAGTACTACAATGCTAGGTGATACTTGTCAAGTTTGATGTGGCTAGTGCTGTGTAACTTGAATGACTTGCTTACTGTGGTCTGCTTTGTATTGTTTGTGTTTTCATTATGTAAGTTTTGATGTAAAAAATCTTTGTTGATGTTTAAATCCATATTTTGATGTTTTCACTGCACCTGTTTGTGGTTGCAGCTTGTCACAGATGTCAATCTAGCTGTTTCTGTTGAGGCTATTCAAGCAATTGGGAACCTTGCTCGAGGTCTAAGAAATCATTTTGGTGGAAGCTCACGTTTCTTGTTGCCTGTGCTACTTGTAAGTACTCTACTGTTATAGTTAAACCTTACATTTTTGGTTCATTTAACTATGTCATATGTTATACCTGTTAACAGGAAAAATTAAAGGAGAAAAAACCAGTTGTGACAGATGCTCTTACCCAGACTCTCCAAGCAATTCATAAATCTGGGTGTTTAGCCCTTGTTGATGTAGTTGAAGGCAAGTTTTATCCAGATATCAACCTTATCGTGTTATTTCATTTCCTATGTCACACTTCATTGCAAGTGGAATGATATGGTCTTCAAGAGATAAATAGTGCACCTATATAGTAGCACTATTTATCTCTTGGGACAGCTACGTGAATTATATTCCTCATAATTTGTGGTCATATTTGATTTCTATATAAATGCGTCATTCCTTTTCATCTTTGATATACAACATAAAAAATGATACTACACCATGGACACCCCAATGTACAAAACAATTTTGTATAGATTGTCTAGGAAAGCAATATTGTTATGCCTATGTTTAAGAAAGCTTTGGCCTTTAAACATCAAGTTTCTAATTTATTTATTTTGGGGGAAGGGGGGGGGGTGTTTGGCTGGGTGGGAATACTACACAACTCAATGTTTGCTTGAACAAGCTCCCTGTAACCCGCATCATGGATTATCCAATATGGAATGCCAATATCAAGCATATCATGATTTCGAGTCCTTGACAACAAACAAACATGACCTTCACGTTTTTGAAAGCGATAAAATTGATGATGAAATCTTTGAGTTTCGAGAACTCTTGGACAACACTGCATGTTTATTTGTTTTTTCCGTGTCAGCATACAAGAGGATGCAAAGACATGTCATAGGAGATTAATTAGGATTAATTGTTGTCTTCTGGAGTATGCGATCCTAAAACCCAGTCCTAGTAATTTACTAACATTTTGTGACCTATTTTCAATCTCTATGAAGTGATCTCCTAGGTAACCTTGACACAACACCTAAACCCCATACTCCTGCTCAATTCATAAGCATGGTTATGTTTATGGGTTGGGTTGGGCTAGTTTTGAAGAAAATGAAAACCTGGCTGACTGGCCGGGCGGGTTTTTGAGTTTTTTTAAACCCACCCATCGGGTTTCGTGTCGGGTTCAGGTTTGGTTTAGGTCAGTTCGGGTTTTAAGCAGTCCGCACGATGTTCGGGCGTGTTTTGATGGGAGTAACAAATGATATACTATGTAAAAATATACTTAAACATACATATACATATAAGCAAAAATTATGTTTTTATTATGTATATCCACACGCCCATATATATATATATATATATATATATATATAGAGAGAGAGAGAGAGAGAGAGTTGTGTCATTCTGGAAGGATTCGAGGCCGAATCCTTCCCACTCAAATACAACCCTACGACATCCGAATGCAAGATTCACTCCGTTGAAGTTGATCTACATTATTTGAAGTAGCTATAAACCAAAAATTAAGTATTTGAATATTTGAGTTGGTTAGTTTAACGGTGTAGAATATTTGAAATCTACAAATATTGTTATATGAAGTTTTTTAAGTGTTTAGTAGTGTTCGAAGACTCGCCCGAGTCGTATCCGACTCGACGAGCTCCGATATGAGTCCGAGCCACGAGTTGCTTGACCCAACTCAGAGCAGCCCAACTCGGCCTCGAATCGGATTCGACTTGGTCAACTCGGCTGATTCACGACTGAATTGTCCCGACTCGGCCAAATCGACCGAGTCGAATATGATTCGAGGCCGAGTCAGGATAAGCTGCTGTTCGCCCGTGAAGATCGTGTGTAAAAGGAAAAATGGAAAAGAAAAAAAAAAGTAGACTTACCTCTTCTGCCGCTCCTCGACTCCAGCCTGTGCTCCGCCGCTCGTCGATCGCACCTCTAGGTACCCCTCTTTCCCTCCCCGATCTCTCTCCCTTCCCTCCCCGATCTCTCTCTCTCCCCCCCGATCCAGTCTCTCTCTGTCTCTCTTCCCGATCTCTCCCTCCCTCCTGATCTCCCTCTCTCCGATAACTCCCGATCTCCCTCTCCCCGATCACTCCCTTTCTCCCTCTGTCCTTTCTCTCTGTCTCTTTGTCCCTCTCCCTCTCTTTCTCTCTCAGCTCTCTCTGTCCCTTTCTGTCCTCTCTGTCCCTTTGTCTCTCCTCTCTTCCTCAGTCTCTCTCTATTTAACAGTAAATTTAATTTATTTAGTAATTTTATTTAAGTTAGGTAATTTAGTAATTTTATTTAAGTTAGGTAAATTTAATTTAAATTAAGTTAGGTAATTTAGTAAACATAATATATAGTAAATTTAATTTATTTTGAGTAGATATGATGTGATTAATTTAGTTTATTTAGTTAATTTTAATTTTAATTTATTTAAATATTTTATTTTTTAAATTTCAATATGGCTTCAAAGCAACGCGATATTGATTTAATTTAGAAATTTTTTAAATAGATCTCTAATTTTTAAAGGAATTGATCCTTACATGTTCCCATCGAAATAGAAAACAATCAAAACATGTTCTAATTAGATAACTTTAAAAAAATTGGAAAAACCATTTCAAAGTTCCTCTTCAATGAAGGTATTTGTCGTAGTGAGGAAAGTAGAGGTGTAAGAAAAGCAAATGATGATGGTGAAGATGTGAGAGTTTTTAGTCTTGAAGGTCATATAGAGGAGTTTTGACTTCAGACCAACATTATGGTGTGGGATATGACTATGACTACAAATCACAACTTGAGAGATCTACCAGTACTAGTACCAGTTTATCTACTTATCACGAAGATGATTACGGGCCTGTTTGGTTAAGGGTGGAAGTGAGGAAGTGAAGAAGTGAGGAATTAGTAATAGTTTCCTTTGGAACTTGGGAATTGGTTAGTAAGTTTTCCGGTGTTTAGATGTTGGTGGGAAGTGTGGTTTGGAAAATGTTATGTCATTTCCGGTGTTTGGATGGTAATGTGGAAGCGGAAGTGGAAAAGTTGACCACAAAGTTGACCGCAAGATAATATTAAAATAAAAATTAATTAAGACATAAAAACTAGACTGTAATTAGAATACAAGTGAGATTTACATGATCAAAAAATTAACTGCTTTGTGCTACAACTTATTACAAATGAGATTTACATGACCACAAAATTAACTGTAGCACTCTGAAATTGAGGAAATGGTTGTGTAAAAGCGAAAAGAGAAAAGGAAAAGGGGTTTTCTTATTTTTCTTTTTCGGTGTTTGGATAGATAGGGAAATGAGCAATTATACTTCCTCATTTCCTTACTTCCGCCCACTTCCTTGCAACCAAACACGCCCTACGATGATTTTGTGGCTCATCGCAATTTAATGTGAAAATGACTATATTATCATGTATTTATGAATGTATTTTGTGCAATTTACTATATTGTGCACATATTTTGATATGTTTCTACCAACGACATATGTATATATACTTTCGCTTTATGTTTAGTGTGCTCGGTGATATGTTTTGGACATATGATATATGAACATTGATGTCTACATTTTTTTAAGATTTGTCGTGATTTTTTGAGAATTTTTGAGTTTTCTATGTAGGATTTTGCGCTATCATTCGAGACCGATCCGAGTCGCCGAGACCGATCCGTCTTATTGCCCGCTGAGTTTGCGGCCGAGACCTCGACTTTGAACCATGGTGCTTAGATCATGATGAAATGGCTGGATCGAGAATTTGTATGTCTGAAGACGTAGATCCAAGCAATATGCTATTTTCGACCGTCCATTTTGTTTTTACTTGATGAATGGGTAAAAAATATTAAAAATACATGATTTTTAGTTTATAGATACTTGAAATAATGTAAATCAATTTCAACGGAGTGAATCTTATTTTTGAATGGCATGGGTTTGTGTTCGAGTGGGAAGGATTCGAGCCCGAATCCTTCCACATGTACCCAAGTCTATCTCTCTCTCTCTCTCTCTATATATATATATATATATATATATATATATATATATATATAGGAAAATGATCTTATGAGAATGATTCTCAAACTAAGCTTCGTGAGAACTCTACGGTGAACCAACCCATAAATGATCCCCAAATCGTTCATCTTGATCTACATATTCAAATTAGGCTTACAATGAAAAATCACTCGATTCTGGACCTTTTTACCTATGTATCAAATGACATATTTTTTCTACTGCTAATATAACATTTTGTGTAACCACTTGATGCATGGGTAAAAAGATCTGGAATCGTATGATTTTTTATTGTTAGCCTAATTTGAGAATGTAGATCAAGATTAACGGTTCAGATTATCCATGAGGTGACTCACTGTAGAGTTCCCACGAATCTTGTTTGAAAATTGTTCTCATAGGATCATTTTCACACACACATATATAGATATACTTGTGTCATTCTGGAAGGATTCGAGATCGAATTCTTCCCACTCAAATACAACTCGACGACATCTGAATGCAAGACCATTCCGTTGAAGTTGATCTAGATTATTTCAATTAACTAAAATAAAAAAATCACGTATTTTGAATACTTTTTGCCCATCCATCAAGTAGGCGCAAAATGGAAGGCTGAAAATAGCATATTGTTTAGATCTACGTCTTTGGACATACAAATTCTCAATCCGACCATTTCATCATGATCTAAAAACTTGAAAACACTCACACACCAATTTTTGTTAGATTTCAAATATTCTACACCGTTAAACTAACCAACTCACTATTTTTGGCTGTCCGTTTTGCGCCTACTTTATGGATGGGCAAAAAGTATTCAAAATATATGATTTTTGATTTCTACTTACTTGAAATAATGTAGATCAAATTTAACGGAGTGGATTTTGCATTCGGATGTCGTAGGGCTGTATTTGAGTGGGAAGGATTCGGCCTCGAATCCTTCAGAATGACACAAGTTTATTTCATATAGAGATAGACTTGTGTGCGTGTAGCAACATTTTGTTTTTTTCTTGGGTTTCATCGGGTTGCGTATCAAAGCCCGTCCGACCCAAACACAAAAACACAAACCCATGTTCTGTCGGGTTTTAGATTACTACAAAGCCCTAATCTTCGGGCAGGTTTGGGTTTTAACCTGACCCGTGAACAACCCTAGTTATGTTGAATTCCCCCCCTTAAGTGATAGCTAAATACGATAGAGGGAGTTCATGCATTTTCAAAGAGAATAGTGAATGTAGTCCTTTCCAAGGAGCAACTTAGATGGTCCCCAGGTTGATGTTAAACCAATCTGTCAAATCATCATTACATTTAGCAAGCGGATAATGCTTTACCAAGGCTGAGGACAAGGATATATATCTGTTTATTAACGATATATTTGTGAAAAAGTCAAGGCAGAGTGATCCATATGTGGGTTGAAAGTATTATGTTTTTGGATCACCATTATTTTTTAATGTCACCTAAGTGAAAGAGAAAATCCCACTTTTTTTCTCCTTTTCCCCGCTTTCAGGCTGATATGCATGTTCTGAGTTAAACCCTCCTTTTGTATCTCTCTCGATTGCATATATAAGGAAATTTGATAGAGTTAGAAGTTTCCCTCCAACTTGGTAAGTATTTTGTTTCTTCTCTTTCCTGTTTCATTTCCTTCTTTCTCATATACCTTCCCTTCGTTTATTTATTCATATCTTTCTTCCCCAATTCCAATGTTCCCTCTTGCCTCAGTAAATATATTTTTTCTGTCTTTAAAATTCTTTGGTTCTTATTCTCTTTGTCTGTCCTTGTCCCTTCAGATGCCCATCAATAAGTTATTAGTATCAGAGATTGCCGCTGTTGAGCCTTAGCTTAAGCATTCATTTAATTCATTTCTTTGCTTATATGTGTTACCATCTCTTCATGTGAAGAAACTCATCCGTAGAAACTAGTGCAGTGAAGATTCAGTGGAAGAATATAAGGATCATTTTTATGGTGAACTAGCAGAGGATATTGTTGTTTTTTCTGAACTAGTTTTTCTTCTTCTCTTGTGTGCATAAGGATTTGTGGTGACCTGTGACATCCTTTTTACATCTTGTTTCTGTAGCCCCTGTTATTGCAAACTTAAACTTTTGAGTTGGACAAGCTATTGGCTTGATGATATCCAATCTTTTCTCCATTGTATAAGAAGCGAAATTCCTATTGCCATTTAGCTTTAAGGCTCGGAGCAAAGGTTAGGTAGTCTTTGTGGGAGAGATCTGACAACTTGAAGCTGTCACCTGTGATTTGCTGCTTTGGGAGAACTTAGAGCTCTAATTGATGCTAATGTTTTACCAAATTAGTTAAGTGATGATGATTTTGAAAGCTTATAATTATCACTGATAATATATATTGCTCAAGGAGCAGACATCAATTTAGCTCCAGATTTTGTTTTCAAATGCCAGGCCTTTTTACTAAGCCGCTTTCCTTGCCAATATAATTTGTCCTGTGTACTATGAAATTTTTTCTCGTGAGTTATAATGTATTTGTGCCTCCTGGAGAAGTGTATTGCTTTGCAGTGCTTCAGACTTTTACATAATCTCTATAGAGAATAATTTTATGTGACATTAATGCCTCCTATAGAGGGCCCCTCTTCCCTGCTAAGTGCGTATTTGTCATTTCTTTTGCTTATAGACAAGACCTTTTAATGAAGAACTTATCCAAACTTGCTTCTTTAAACACCTGCCTAAATTTAAGTTTATCAATTTTTAAAGAATAATTGCTTAACAAAGTAGAATTTGATTTTGATTAGGTTCTAGATTAAGAACATGTTTTTTGAGGATTTGAACAAAAAATATATTGTAAGAATTAGAATATAAATATAATACCATCAACCCTCACCATAACTTCAGAGTTTTGGTGTAGTGGTAAGGACTTTAATATGGTATCAAAGCAACACAGGTTCAATTCCCATGTGGCGCGCATTTAAAAAAAAGTGGATTAAAAAAAAGCAAAAAATACCACTACAAATGCCCAGGTTTCGGCCCATAAAAAGGGCCCTCGGTCGCGGGGGAGTGTTAGAATTTAAATATAATACCCTTAATCCTCACCAAAATTTCAAGTTTTGGTGAAGTGGAAGGGACTTTAATATATATAATAGAGGAAGAGTTCGGATAAAAGGATAGACGAGAAAGATAAAGAAAGAATATCTGGTTGCACAACCAGAGTATGTGGTGATTGGAAAGAGGGAACATTGGGTATAGACTGTTTTTTTTTGCTGCCACGTGAAGCCATGTTAGTTGGTCTTTCTAAATTGAGGGTTATCTATTTTTCCTTACTAAAAAACTCCCAATAAAATTATAAACAAAATGCAGTTTTTAAAGGATGCCCCCCTCAGAGAGAGAGAGAGAGAGAGAGAGAGAGAGAGAGAGAGAGAGAGAGAGAGAGAGAGGTCATTTTTAAGTGACAAGAAATGCTCTCTAATGTAGAGTTTCTTGACTTTTCTTGTTTTCTCTTGTAAAATCCCAGTTGATGATTGGATCTTTTTCATTATTTGCTCTTTATGTCTAGCTGCTTCTTTTTTGTATTAAAAAGTTTCTTTCATATAAAATTTTATGACCATGTGGAAGTTATAACCACATTGAATGCAACGTTGAAAACACACGCACACACACCACACTTATAAAAATTGCTTGATTATTATTAATTGCTTCATGTTTTTATTTTTGCTTAACGAATAATCTTCTTACCATTTCAGATGTCAAAGTGGCTGTGAAAATAAGGTCCCACTTGTCCGGTCCTTAACATTAAACTGGGTCACATATTGTATTGAGACAAGTAATAAAGCAGTTGTTCTGAAGTTGCACAAGGATTATGTTCCTATCTGCATGGAGGTCAGTGAACTGTCAGTCCTTGTCTCTTACAGTTGCTCACTCGATAACTAGCATAACCTAAAGGTTCTAGATATGTTGCATTTTGTTTTTGTCTCCTTTGGATCTTTGTAGTGCCTGAATGACGGTACCCCAGAAGTGAGAGATGCAGCTTTTGCTGCATTGGCAGCTATAGCTAAGGTAATCACATACTAGTGAAGCTATTTCATATAAAGAAAGACTTGCTCTCAAAGCTGGAATTAATTTTTTCCCCCCTTTACTTTGCTTTATTCTTTTAGATGGTTGGTATGAGACCCTTAGAGAGGTCTCTGGAGAAATTAGATGAAGTTAGGAAGAAGAAGCTTTCAGAAATGATTGGGAGTTCAAGTGGCGGTGCTGTCTCTGGTACAGGATCAGGTGTGAAACTTGTATTGTGAAATATCTTTAAATTACAGAGGGAGGTTTTCTATTATCCTCATGTCATTTTTTTGATACCAGGTCTTGTCTCAACTTCAGGTGGTGTCACTGGTCACGAGGTTGTCTCTCTCTCTCTCTCTCTCTCTCTCTCTCTCTCTAGTTTGATTTATTTGGCGGTTTAAGTTCAACATAAGTATGATTTTAGTATTTGAGTTCTTTCAGCTGATTTTGATAATAATTAGAACCCCTGTTATTATCTGATAAGATTCTATTAGCTAATATAATGCTGTGACAATCAATCATTGTTAACTTCATTGCAATATTTTTTTTGTAATCTTAGATATGGCTTCTACTAATGCTAATATTTCTTGGTATTATTTGTAATTGGTGACAAATGATGATTTTTGTGGGTTTTTGGGGACTATTGTAATGGTGCCTGTCCTTGTAAATCTTAAGATTTGCTTTAAATTTTGTGCCTAGAAATATGGATGATTTAAATGAGTTGTTTTGAGCTCAGTTGTAAAGTAATGTATGATCGTTTCATGTTAAAAATGATCCTGGAAGTTACATAATATGAAATTTACTGCCCTGCCCCTCACCCCTGGCGTAGGTGCCCCTAAATAATGGAAACTGCCATGATGCCTATGTTTCCATACCCTATTCCCTTTTGAATGATTCCTTTTCCCCCTATTTGGACGTTAAATTCTGTTGACTTGCGAAATGACCAGCATGGCTTCTTTATAGTAGTATGGGTGCCTTTTAGAATTTTCAGCACCCAATTTATGGGCCGGAGAAAAGGTGAATCTATTGGTTTAAGAGGTGGTTTTTATTTTAAATGGAGAATGTAGTTGATAAGGTGCTTAACCAAGTTTATCCGATGCATGAGGCAAAGTAATAGCTTAACAAAAATGCTAATGCCTATTTGTCAAAACATAGTATATAGAAATTTTCTGTTTGTTTATAACATCTATCTTTTTCTGCGAACACTTGTGGAATTATGTGGGCAAAATCGCAATCATGTCCTTGATCATACCCATATCCATGACCCGTGCTAGGTTTTAGCTTTGTTTTTAGTGCATGGCCCTTGCGTCTAGATTTCATTGATTTGGATATTTCTTATCTTAGTTTTAGTAGTTCCGAAGTTTTTTATGGGTGTGTCTGATGTTGCTTCTGGCTGCAGATAAGTCCTTTAGGAAAAGGATCTATATGAAAATGCTTTTTGGAACAGATGCGACCACTAAATCAATGAGTAAACAAAGTCTAAACCACACGATTGTTCATTTATATACATTTTAAGACATGAAGATCACAATAGATGGTGAGATCATGAAATGGTGATTGGAATTAGGAGTTTTAGATGCTCAATAGGAGGAAATTTCCACCATCGCCACTAATCTTCCGCCCCCCCCCCCCCCCCCCCCCCCCCCCTCTCTCTATACACACACACATATTGGATTTTTAACTTTTTAGTTTTGGATACCGTTTATTGTGGGTTTTAATGTATCTACATAGACGTAAACTAGATTTTCTTGATGTTCAAATGCACGTGAAATGAAAATAAAGTGTATATAGAATTCTTAACTTTGAACGTATATATGGTGATTAAATGAGTTATATTAAATAAGATGATGGCACATATCATTTATTAATTATTAAGTTTAGTTTACTACTAATAACAATCTAATATTTTATATATTTTTTAACTCCCAGTTCGAATGATGCCTTCAAAGAAGTCAGAAAATTTATGATTGTTATTTCTGCTTATTTTGCAAACAATATCCTCAGTTTTAGAATAATCCTTGCAGTAGCAAAAATATTTTTATAATTTTAGGAGTACTGTTTTTTCATTCAATCCCCGTAGTTTGAAATTATATATAGTAAAGATATATGATAAAGATATTTAAAAAATAAAAAGAACATGCATTTAATGAATTAGGAGAGAAGAAATAATTATATGCAAGACTACTTTCAATAAAGTATATATGTCAAGGAGTTTATTTGCAAAAAGATTGTTCTGTGTTTCCCCTGCCACCAATTTAATCAGATAGTTCCTAGAGTTTGTGGGACTGACTGAATAATTGGGGTGCACGTAAATGGGAAACGATGTCGATAGAAGCAAGTGAAGTGGTTTTCTCATGTGGGCCCCACTCTACATAGGTGGAAGTGGAACAAAACTAACCAAGAATTGTGCGTGGGACCCTTGGGTGCTATTGCTCTTTTTTTTGACACTGGTTTATGTTTTTCATTCCTCATTACCCGCAAAAAGATTTCTAAGTGGGCCCGTCAGACTATTGTCAAATCACGTGCCACTACTGTAGTGTGGTCGCCACGCATATGAAGACGACTTTACCACCTTCTCTGGTTATATAATAGTATATATTTTCTGATATGTTATAGAAGTAGCCGACAAGTATCTGATTATCCAAGTATCATATCAAATATTTGTGCAACGTTGTTTGTCATATCTTAGAGAGTAGACTTCATTCACATTTGTTCTTTTGCCTTGATTGTCTAATTGTCTCTAAAAGGAATGAAACATGTGGAATCTCCCTTATATGTGGACTCAACCTTTGGGTTTCAATAGGCTTTTGTCGTTGAACATCTTCCATTGAAGGTTAAATGAACTCACTCATGTTTAGGGAGTTTGGGATAAGAACCTCTCGATCACCTTGGCTAAGTTAGCACAGGGCATCTTCTCTTAGTTAGATTGCTTTAGAGTAGCATATGGTTAGTTATTGAAATATTAATAAATATAGTCTTTTCTATTATTTTATCGTTTTCTATGCCTATTTGGACATGTAATGTTTCTATGCTATATGATCAGGGCAACCTTAATTGAGCTGTGTAGTCTTCTCTCTATCTGAACATGGTATCATAGTACTAAATACCTCCACCAGCCAAATATTATTTGTTTTCTTCAACTTCAACTTCTTTTCTTTCCTTCTCTTTCCTAACAGAAACCCAACCCGACCCATCTTCTTTTCCTTCTACTTGAGACCCATTTCTTTTTCACTTCTAACCGAAGCCCTCATCCTTCCCCACCCAGCTCAAACCCATCCTCGCCCATCTTTCTTTTTCAGTAACTTCCCCTGCCCACTTCAAACTTCAAGCAACCCGAATCCCACCCCCCATTTCTAGATTCCCCATCTTCCAAATACCCTTCCTGACCCGAGTCCCACACCAAACTGCCTCAATCTACTCTTCCTCTCATTTTCTTTGCCTTCACCTTTTCTTCTTCCTCTCATTTTCTTTCTCTCCTCTGTTATACTGCTTCTACTCCACTTCTAGATCTCACTTGAAACCCGCACATGGCTTTATATCAACTGGATATTAAAATATGTTTCCTTACACGGTGAGCTTTAGGAGGTGTACATGATTCTGTAGGCTGTCTAAAAATTACTGAAGACTAAGTCTCAGACGCAGGCCTCATGCCAAACACGAGGGTCATGTTTCAACCCAAACACAGACCTCGCGTCCTTTGTTAAACACGGAGGTCGCGTTCCCAATTTCAGACGCGAACCTTGTTCCCAACGCGAGAGTTGCGTTTCAACTCAAACGCGGATGTCGCACTTCATCAATAACAGACGCGAGGGTAGCGTTCTGTGTTAAACGCGATGGTCGCACTGCTCCTCAAAACACGAGCTTGTGAGCTCCACTTCTTCAACTTAACACGCGAGCCTGTGAGCTCTGTGTTTCAACTCAACACGCGAGCCTGTGTGCTCCGCATTTCTTCATCAGAGCGAGGTCCACGTCCAACACGAGATTTGCGTTTCTGTTGTAATTGAAAGCCACAAATTGGGTCAATTACATCCCACTTTCTCTCACTTAATGAGGGATTAATCCCCATTAATGGAGAGATTAAGGGATTGGTTACACCACAGACTTCTCTATAAATAGCTGTGAGAAGCTATCTAGAAGGGGGACTTTTAAAAAAAAGGGGGAACCCAAGCATGGTTCAAAGTCGCGGTCTCGGCCGCCGACTCGGCCGACACCGAGACGGATCGGTCTCGACGACTCGGATCGGACTCGGACGATACGCGCAAAACGCTACATGAAAAAAATCAAAAAATTATAAAAAAACATGACAAATCGTAAAGAAATGTAGACATCAAAATTCATATATCATATGTTCAAAACAAATTTGTTTTAAGGGGGCAATTGGGGAAATATGATGATTTGCGAGTAAATTCAGAAATATAAAAGATTTGAGGGGGTAAATATAAAGAACTCAAACATAAAAAAAAACAAAAAAAAAGAAAAGGATAAATGAGAGAGATCGGGTGATCCCAAAAAAAGAAAAGGATAAATGAGAGAGAGAGATCGGGTGAGATCACCCGATCTCTTCCTCCCTCACCCGATCTCTTCCTCCCTCTGGCTCTATCTCCCTCTCTTGTCTCTCTACCTCTCTTTCTCTCCTTTGTCTCCCTCTTTCTCCATTTCTCTCTTTTGTCTCCCCTCTCCTCTCTTCGCCTCTCTCTCCCTCTCGCGGTGGCGGCGAGCAAGAGTAAGCGGCGAAGGCGGGAAAGTTTTATATCCCAGGTAAGTTTGATTTTTTAATTGAATCGGCCTTGACTCGGAGCTGACTCGGTCGAATCGGCTGAGTCAGTCCGAGTCGTACCGTGACTCAGCCGATTCGGTCGAGTCAACTCCGAGTCAAGATCGATTCGGTCGTTTCGGAGTGGATCATTCGAATCGTGTCTCGGACTCCGTCTCGGCGGGTGTCGAGACGGATACGACTCGACCGACATGTATCTGACTCGGCCGAGTCTTTGAACCGTGAACCCAAGAGGCTGGACCTAAGGAGGCCGAGCTCAAGAGGAGGAATCCCACAAGAGAGAATTCATGGGAGGAGAAAAGGCACACTTGATGCTTGAGTCTTGAAGCTGGATAACCACAGAAAGCCTAAGGTTGAACACAAGGCTGCTAAACACACATTGTGGTGGAAGAGAAAACTCTATAAACTTGCTGAGTACAAATTGAGTTTCTAATTTCTTTGAGATTTTAGCCACTGATTGAGGTTTCATACTTCACCAGTGTGCTTTCAATGGGAGCAAGAAGAAGATCCGAAGATCAAGCTTCCGGTTCGGTTTGTCAACGGAGAACAAGATTCACTCTCCAATGCTACATTAAGAACTCGGATTTAAACAAAAGGGAGATCCACTCAAAACTCTTCCCTCTTCTGTAGTCGGAGATTTTGATCCGCTGTAACCTTCTTTACAATCAATTAAAGATTTTTACAAAAGATTTTGAATATTTTTCGAGGAACAGAAGATGCAACACCCTGGGGACTGTTTTCTCTACTGACGAGAAGGCCGTAGCGCAAGATGACATCAAGCTTCTCGGATCGACGGTCGAATCACTCGTCGTCGATTTGACCAAGAGAAGTTCGAAGAGCTTCTCTCATCGGGCTCCAACAACAAAAATAACAACAACTAAGCCATTTGTCCCAAGTATTTGGGGTAGGCTACATGAACCGAAAGAGAATTACGCCAGATCGAGCATATGGATCAGCTTTCTCCACTCATTCCTATCGAGCAATATGCCTTCTCTCACCGGGCTCCCTTAGCCCCAAATCAACGCGGCAGTACCGCAAAGTCTCTTTGGAGACTCGCTCTCAAGTCTCTTCAGAGACTTCTCAAAAAGAAGCCCATACGCTTTTTGACAAAGCAAGTGGCTCAACCCTCTATAGGTTCTGACAACCTCCGGTGGAGCCAACATGGCTTGCGACAATGTCTCTCAAGAGACCCGCAAGGCTAGTGTCTTGACTCACGGTTAACACAGTGGCAGAGGCCAATCTCGCCGCCAAACTCCTCCCGAGGCTCAACAAACTCAGTTTGCAGGGGGTTCACATCAACTCTTGCGAGCAAAGCGGAATGCTGATCTTCGATGAAGACGTCAAGCTCGCCATCAGTAAAGAGAGGCTGAAGATAGTGCTGTTGGCACTAAACGCGAAGCTCGCGTTCAGCCTCGCATTTTTGCAACAAAACGCGATGCTTGCATTCATGAGCTGCGCGTTTCAGCGCCAAAATGCGAAGTTCGTGTGCAGCCTCAAGCTGTGCCAAAATGCGAGGTCCACGTCTTACCTTAAGAACGTGAGACCCGCGTTCAGCCTAAGGCCGCGCCAGTATGCGACCTTCACGTTCAGCAACAGACAGTGTCAAAACGCGACCTTCACGTTTCTTTTCAGAAGCGAGACCCGCATTCAGCAGGAGGCTGCGCCAGGAAACAACCTTCGCGTTTCACTTCAGAAATGCGAGGTTCGCGTTCAACCCCAAGTGCCTAAGTTCAGTACTGAACTGAGAAGCCCTCACCTCCATGAGTTTGAGGCTAGTTCTTCAAATACCTCTGTGACGGATCTGAAGGACTACTTGACAAGGAAGAGGAGCGTTCATCAAATCGCTCTCCAATGCTATTGCGAGTAACTCATCTCTGACACTGAGTATCCGGAGGTGACTTTCAACATGGCACCATACCAAGCAAGTCGAAGGGGAAGCAACTTGCCCTTAGCTCTGAGGAGTCGGATACTGAACGTTCCTCAGGCTTGAAAAAAATACTGGTCGAGCCTGAAGGGATTTATTGGTGCACTCAGATCCGTACCGGAGTAATTGCTCCGATTGACTACAATTTGCTGGCTAGAGTGATTGAAGCGGATGATGAGTACTCTTCCATCGCAAAGTCACATTCATCCAACTTTTATATGGAGACAGAAGCCCTCACATATATGGCTGATATTCCAGAAGAGATAACCAGAAAATTTAAGAGGCAAGCTCGAGTGTAATAGGCGCAACACGAGATGCTTCAAGCCCAACAAGAGTCTATCAACGACCTCAAGAAGATGGTGCGTCTTTTGCTTAAAAAGTAAAAGAAGACAAAAAGTTTGAAGAATAAAGCTTCTTCTCGCAAGCAAGGGTAAAAAGAAGGGTGAAAACTCTACCTCCAAACACTCTGATAGCAATGAGAACAACTTTGGATATGTAAATCCCGAGTCTTCTTCTGAAGAACTGGAGAATTAAAAAACCGAAGATAATCATGCGAAGAGGATGAATGAGCTCGAGAAGCGCCTGAAGGCTATCTCAAATATAAGCAATCCTCAAGAAGTGGGGTGGTCAGGCCATACCCCTCCCTATCCTCCCAAGTTCAAGGCACCGACCTTACAAATCTTCGACGGTAAAGGTTCTCCGAATCAACACATATACTACTTTAAATCCCAAACAGGGAATGCAGGATCAAACGATGCCATGCTGGCTCGTTTATTTATCGGCACCCTTAAGGGGGTTGCCTTTGAATGGTTCATGAAGCTTCCTACTGGCTCTATCAATAAATGGACCGACCTCGAGAAGCTCTTCCTGGCGCGATTCTTCGAAGATGATACTGACTGTGCCAACTCTCCTTGCTATAAAGTAGAAGAAAAGAGAGTCAATCAATGTATTTGTGGAGAGATTTCAGAGTATGGCACTCCGATGTCCAAGTGGCAAGACGCAGTTTACACTGGTAGAGACTTGCCGCTACATTTTGCAAACCACAATCCTAACTCAAATAGGAGTAACTCAAAGTCGCACCCGAAAGCAACTAGTCTTACGAGGCGAAAGAGCACAAGATATTGCTGCAAGAGTAAGGAAGATTACAAGAGCATATATCATTGAATCTCCTGGACAAGTAGGTGATCTGACTTCAATGACTGTCACGTTCAACAATTACTTCTGAACAGTCTAAATCATTCCATCAGTATTTGTCATCCCTATGGACTAAAAACTCCCTGAAAGTATATCATGTACTACTCCAAACAAGAAGTATTATCCATGATCAAGTTAACACCACACCTCTGATCAAATAAGAACTCACAGGGAACGCTAATTTCCCTGTAAATTCCCCATAAAGTTTATACTTTAATCCCCAGCCGGATTTAAGTTATCTATGGAGCAACAATCCAATGCCTCCGACGACTAAATGATAAAGGAACACACTGGCTTTTAAGTCCAATACAAAATCCTCGACAATTCATCATGCTGAGGGGAATAGTATGGCTAGCCCAACTCAAACGGTAGTTGGTAAAGGCAAATCAAATCTATTGATAGCTGAGGGTTTGCTAAAAATACTAAGACCCATTTCCACCAAAATTCTCTACCAATTTTGTTCCATGGAATGGTAGTTTCATAAAAAGCTGTACTCACTTCCTCGACGGAATGAATTACAGATCGAACCTGTCCTGTTAACATTAAACCTCTGACAGTAAGACTTCAATATATCCCCAGCGAGTATAACTTCTACTTGTCAATTTTCTTCAATATAAAGGCAGGTCTACCAAACTTGCTTAAATAGCAAGACAAACCCCGGTGAAGTTAACATCACACATTTGACCAAACTTGCTCAAATAGCAAGACAAATCCCCGTTATGTTAACATGACACCTCTAACAGTTATCTCCGCGATTTTCTCAAAAGAAAATGAGACTTTCAGTGCTAAGTTAATCATTACATCTAGCACGCAAAACAAGTCCCTGTCAATTTTAAAATCACATCTCCAACAGTAACTTCCTCTCTTATCCAGCTTCCCCAGTGAAGTTGTCTAAATTTCAATTGCCAAGTTAAACATTATCTTTGGCAATCAAAACTCATTGCTTTTGGTCTGTCTGATGTTACAACAGACCAGCTGACTAAGATTTGACTTCTGCAAACAGTTTAACAGTACATTGATAAAAGAGATCGACAACTCAACAGGTTCAACAGTACTCCGACAAGCATGTCAAAGCTCAGAAAAGTTCCAAACTGTGCCTCTGGATACTTACAATGATCTTCCCTGGAGGCTTCAAACAGTTCAACAGTGCACTCACGAAGATCAGAAATCAGACAAGATCAAACTCAAAGCATTTCAAAAAATTGCCAGTCCAATCACGAAAGCACAAGGCAACATAAAGTCCAAAGTATTTCGAAATCCATCCCAGTCAACTGCGGAGTTTCAAAAACTTTAGAGGGGGTTCTGAAGGCTGTCTAAAACACGGTTCAAAGTCTCGGCCGAGTCGGAGACGAGTCGGCCGAGTCCGTCTCGGCCCGCTCCGAGACGAGTTCGAGTCACGAGTCGGTCGACTCAACTCAGAGGAGACTGACTCGGTCGAGAATCGGAGTTGACTCGGTCGACTCGGCATTATGATGATTTTGTACCTCATCGCAATTCAATGTGGAAATAACTACATTAGCATGTATTTATGAATGTAGTTTGTGCAATTTACTATATTGTGCATGTATTTTGATATGCTTATACTGACGACACGTGTATTTATGCTTTCGCTTTATGTTTAGTACGCTAGGTGATATATTTTGGACATGTGATATATGAATGTGGATGTCTACATTTTTTTAAGATTTGTTGTGATTTTTTTAGAATTTTTTGAGCTTTCTATGTAGCGTTTTGCGCGTATCGCCCGATACCGATCCGAGTCGCCGAGACCGATCCGTCTCAGTGCCCTCCGAGTCGGCGGCCGAGACCGCGACTGTGAACCATGGTCTAAAAATTGCTGAAGGCTAAACCTCAGACGCTGGCCTCATGCCAAACGCGAGGGTCGTGTTTCAACCCAAATACGGACCTCGTGTCCTTTGTCAAATGCGGTTCCCAATTTCAGCGGACCTCGTTCCCAACACGAGATCGCATTTCAACTCAAACGCGAATGTCACTTCATCAACAACAGACGCGGGGGTCGCTTAAACGCGACAGTCGCACTGCTCAAAACACGAGCCTGCATAGCTTCGCATTTTCAACTCAACATATGTGCCTGTGAGCTCCACGTTTTAATTCAACACGCGAGCCTGTGAGCTCTGCGTTTCTTCATTAGAGCGAGGTCTGCGTCCAGCGCGAGACCTGCGTATCTGCTGTAACTGACGGCCACGATCTGGGTCAGTTACACCCACTTTCTCTCACTTAATGAGGGATTAATCCCCATTAATGGAGAGATTTAAAGGGTTTGTTACACCCCAGACTTCTCTATAAATAGTTGTGAGAAGCTACAGAAAAGGGGGATTTTTAAAAAAAAGGGGGAACCCAAGGAGGCCAAGCTCAAGAGGAGGAATCCCACAAGAGAATTCATGGGAGGAGAAAAGGCACACTTGATGCTTGAGCCTTGAAGCTGGACAACCACCGAAAGCTAAAGGCTGAACACAAGGCTGCTAAACACACATTGTGTTGGAAGAGAAAACTCTATAAACTTGCTGAGTACAAGTTGAGTTTTTAATCTCTTTGAGATTTTTGCCACTGATTGAGGTTTCGTACTTCACCGGTGTGCTTTCAAGGAGAGCAAGAAGAAGATCCGAAGATCAAACTTCCTGTTCGGTTTGCCAATGGAGAACAAGATTCACTCTCCACTGCTACATTAAGAACCCGGATTTAAACAAAAGGGAAATTCACTCAAAACTCTTTCCTCTTTTGTAATCAGAGATTTTGATCTCTGCTGTAACCTTTTTTTACAATCAATTAAAGATTTTATGGCGCCTTTCGAATATTTTCCGAGGAACAGCTTTAAACTCCTTACTATGAGATTAAGGGGGAGTTTGATAAAGTAAACTCAGAAAGGTGACTATGGCTTAAACTAGTTTCTGCAAGCATGTTTTGATAAGTTTAGTATTGTTGTTGTAAGTTATGTTTGCAACAGAGTTCTTATCATTCTATCTTTGTTCAATATATGTTCATGATATTGTAGTCACTAGATGTGATCATCATGGTATTGTTCACTTGAAAGCTTACTTGAGCTTCCATTTTCATATGAAGGATCTAGTCTATTGTGGAATTTCTTAAGATAAAAGTTGCTTGGTCCAAGAAAGTTCTTTCTTTGTCTCAACCAAAATATCCTACAAATCTTTTGAAAGCAACATGTATGTTTGTATCTAAACCTCTTGATACAACTATTGATCCTTCGTTTTGATCAATATTAGGGACCCTCTTGCTCATCGAGGATAGTATTGACGATTGATTGGTAAAATGGTTTACTTGCTTGCGACTCAACCTAATAGTACTTTGCTGTGAGTGTGTTAAGTCGATACATGCATTTTCTATCTGCCATTGTTTCAAATATCGTCTGTTTCTGATATATATTAGTAATATTATATCAGGTTTTGAGGTACCCAATGTGATATTAACCCTATATTATCGGTTGATATTGACGATCAATATAGACGATATTGATGCTAAACAATCATTCACCAACATCGATACCAAGATTTTAAACCATGACATTAGCTTTAGGGTATGTTTGGTTGTCGTAAATGGCCATAATTCATAAGTCGTAATTAGTAAACTCTTTTACGGTTGTAAATGAGTTACATGCATGTAAGTTTTACGGTGTTTGGTTGGTAATGTAAAGTTGTAAGTGGAAAAGTATATTGTGTTTTACGGTGTTTGGTTGTCGTAATATGTAAGTTGTAAGTGGAGAAGTTGATCACAAAATTAACTATTTGGTGATTTAAAAAATTGAAATATTGTAAATAAATACTAAATATTAAAAAAATTAATATTAATATAAAAAATAATACAAATTTGTATGATCACAAAATTAACTGTAAGTGGGTTGTAAGTGAGTGATAATTGAATTGCGTAAGTTTTTTACGAATTACAAACAAACACCATTGTTGTAATTGGGCTGTAAGTAATTTACGAATTACGACCTTTTACAGCCTTTTACGCGAAACAAACAACCCCTTACTCGGTAGTTTCTTGTCATTTCTTGCGGTATCTTGAAGGAGCTCCTAGTGAATGGTTTTATTATCGACATTCTCATTTGGATACTGAGTTATGTAGATGCTGATTTGGTTGGTGATCCTCTTGATTGCTATTCCATTATTGATTATTGTACTTTTATTGAAGATAATTTAGTGACGTGGAGGAGTAAGAAGCAGAGCGTTGTTTGCTCTAGTGTTAAGGCAACATACACCATGGCTCATACAACCCATGAGATGTAGATTCAATCTTTTTGTGAAACAAGCGTCTTCTACAACAAGCTAATGATGATCTATTGTGACAATCAAACTGCTATGTATATTGCCAATAATTTGGTTTTTCATGATTGGATGAAGCATACTGAAGTAACACTTTATCACGGACATGGTGATTCAGTATAGAACAATGAGGTCATTTGTTATGTCTAAGTGTTAGTTTGGTGATATCTGGACCAAAGCTTTGTCTAGAAAGAATTTCTCTTTTCTTTGTACTAAGCAAGGCATGATTGGCATTTATGCTCCAGCTTTAGGGGGACTATTTGAATAGTAAAGGGTTAATAATGTAGTATTAGTAAGGGTATGGTTTTTCTTGTGTAGTTTTCTATTCTTAATAGGACATGTACTATTTTTATGCTAAACAATAAGAGCATTACCCTGATTAGGGGTGTACTTCATTCTTTTAATGGAAGATTTTTATATGCTGGAAATTCCCTTATGTTATTTCATATGTTTTCTACTGGCAGCTTCAATTTTGCTTGCACTGGTTTTTATTCCATATTTTCTAGCTGATAGTTCTTGCCATGGTGATGGTACATTAACATCTGTTTTTCTTTTATTTAATATGACAGTCCCTCTAAACTAACGACTCTTCTTTCTTTATCCCTCTTAAGGCAACTGACAGCTCATTTACGAGAAGATCAGCAGCAAGTATGCTTAGTGGGAAGAAGCCAGTTCAGGCAGCCGTGAGTTTGTATTCATGATTTTATGTGTATTTCTTGAACCTCATAGATGCTTTGAAGCATAAGCCTTTTGTTATTTAATTAATTGACTTCTTCATACAGCCGGCTGCAAAAAAAAGTGGCTCAGTAAAATCTGGCACTGTGAAAAAGGTTGATGGAGCTGGGCATTCTAAAGCTTCAGGATCTGTGGTGGTTGAAGATGTTGAGGTATTTTAATAACAAACGAAATATTCGTTTGTAAAATTAGAACTACTCTCGGCACTTATGTAATGCCGATGTGATAACTAATTAATTAGTTGAAGAATTTTTCTTATATATAACATATCAATGCTCTACACTCTTTACATGTTGGGTCTTCAGACATTTCTGAATGCACTAAGGTCTGTCTTTTCTTTTTTGGGTCCCACGTTTTCAGCCAGGAGACATGAGTTTGGAAGAAATTGAAGGCAAATTGGGTTCTCTCGTTCCTGGTGAAACGATCTCTCAGTTAAAGAGTGGCGTTTGGAAAGAGCGTCTTGAAGGTTTTTGTGCTATTTTCCATTAGTTTCTATTGGAGTTTACACTGATCATTTCTTTTTTTTTTATTGTGTTTACACAGCTCTATGAAGTTACTCGGCATCTTTCTTTTTCTTGGTTTTCTGCATTGCGTCCTTTCTTGAGCTTAGAATTATATTATTAACGCATAAATTCAAATTTGTAGGAGTCATTTTGGTTTGCACATCATTTTTTACGTGAACGATTGATACTCATGCCCTGGGGATTTGTTGTGTTTTCAGCCACAAGTTGTTATTATTACTACTACTAGTACTACTACTACTACTATTATTATTTGTGTTTGTGCGTGTCGGAGGGTTTTTTTTTTTTTTTTTTGGGGGGGGGGGTGTTGGGAGGGTAGATTTCTCCTTATTTCTCCTCAGCCAATCAGAGACATGATCTGCAGACCCTGGGGTTCAATTAGCATATATAGCTTTGGAGTTTGTACTTATTTCCCAAAATGTTTAATGGTAAGTTGTAACCGATGTCTCACTTTGTACTTATTACCCATAAAATGTTTAGTAGTAAGTTGTAACCGAGGTCTAGCTTTGTACTTATTTCCCATAACATGTTTAATAGTAAGTTTTACCCGAGGTCTATAAACTCAGTTTTTGTTGTTTCTTGGCTTTGGTTTTGGCATCTTTATATTGAAGGTATAAGGAGTATATATGAAATGATATGTCTTCTTATCCTCTTTTGCTTGCTTTCCTAGTCATGTGAATCGGGGGCCATATGGTTGTCTGCTTTTGAGCTAGGCTAGAACGCTTGTGGGGCCATGATGAGGACATCACTTAGTTCGCCAGTTATTTTTTGAGTTTAGTTGTTTTCTTTTATGTGGGTATTTAACACCACATCGGTTATCTTTTAGAAGTGCTATTTTGTAAGGTCTGTAAATAGGCCCAGACTTCTTTATTCAGTAGACAATTTCTGTAATTTCTTGAGCTTTTGAGTTTTTGATATTGGGGTGTGAAGCGCGTGGTGTAAGGGGTGCGAAACTCAAATTTATCTTCTTTTCTTAAACCCTAATTCTCTTTCTATTTCTTCTCGGAACCCTAATTTTTTTGATTTGAAGGTGATTGCGATTCCGTATTACATTATTTTGATATCAGAGCCATGTTCCAATCGCCTTCAAAATTTTCTTCTCTATCTCTTAAAACCCCCAACCTCTCTTAAACCCTAGTTTAAAAAAGGTCAAAAAAAGATTAAACCCATATCTGTTCTTAAAACAAAACACTGTAGCAAAGTTCCCTAAAATTTAGTTCGAAAATCCCCATAACATTCCAACACTCCATGTTCATCTTCTTCTTCCCTCCACCTATAATCTACAAATCCCTAACCAGACCCGCTGCCTCGCCCCTGCCTTGCCTCCACCCCTCTTGCTCTCGCCGGCGACAAGAACCCACCACCGCCGCGTTCACACCCATCTCCACCTTCACCACCATGCTCTCCACCCAGCACAGATCCAACGCCGCCCTTGTCGTCGCCGAAGCCTCACATATGAGAACTCTAGATCTTGCCGATGAGATCCACATCAGAATTCGTACCAGCCTCCACCCGTGCCGCCATGAACATCACCACTCAACACCATCATTTCTTTTTCTTCAGTCGCCATCATCGTCTTCTTCATCAACTGCTGTTACCGATTTTGTCAGTTGCCGTCGTCTTCATCAGCACGACCCATCAATGACATCTTTCGTTGAGATCTACTCGACAACCACCTATGCAACCTTCTCTGTCATCGCCGAGCCCTAGCTTGTCCCAAATCTCCACCTCGACCATCTCCGCATCGCCGATTCCACGTTAGCATCAAATCACCATCTCTCCTGCCACAACCTTCATCACCGATGATGTCAACCGATGCCTGTGACTAGATCTGCGCCATCTTCGTCGAATTTCATCGCAATCATGGCCGTCGCCTCTTAATCTCCTCGCCGCCACCCTCTCGGCTTCAGTTTGGGTGTAGTTGAGTAAGAATGGGCTTGAATGTATTTAAATCAGACCTGAAGTCAAATCCGACCCAGATCCGCCCTTTTAAAATTAGACCCGACTCTGACCTGGTGCCAGCGAGCTGATCCTGGAGTCGACTCTGTCCAGACTCTACAACCCAGCGCTGAGTTAACTCAGCCAAGTCAACTCAGCTCTGAATCAAGTCAGACCAGCAACAGTTCTGTAGCTATTTCACGTCCGTTTCAAGCCTGATTCGAGCTTGATTCGCGCTATTTCGGGCAGTCTTCTCTCAACTCACATTGCTGCTGTTCTAGGACCACATGCGTCATTTTTAGACCTCGGTTGGGTGTTTCTCCGAAGATTCTCAGAGGAATTTTGCGTTTGGGCGTGAACGACTTACCCCTAAGGTGATATTTTAACTTGAGTTGAATTGTTAACTGTTAAATACTCGCAACTACTATTTGGATTGCGATAATTTGTTGGTTGAATCACTATTTGCTTCTATCTAGTAGTTGCGTCATTGTTTGTAACTTTTCATCATTTTGGGAGTACATTTTCTTTGCATTTAGAACTTGAACTTTAAGATATTTTTATTTAAACTTAGTGCATGCATTTTTACTCGAGTCTAGGATTCTCCATTGCATGTGCTTATTTGCTTTAATTTGCATCTGTAGTCATCATGACTTGTCAATATTATAAGAATCACCTCTTAAACCAGTTACATCTTTGTTAGGGTCATATGTTCATTCAAGATTACATAGCAATATTTGAGGACTCGTCGTGGTGGCGTGAGAGCACCGTTCTCAGACTATAACTAGGTTGTTTGTGGTTTAAGGTCCAAAATAAGGTGTGCTATAGCCACTGGCTCCTATGATTTAGACATTGTTTTTGATATTGCCTTAAAAATAGACTTGACTTTCAAAAGGTTAGTCAATGCCAAGGTCTGGTGTTCTAAGTGTGAGGGATATGAGCATTATTTTAGTACTGTATCTAGTGATGAAGTCGACGACTGGAAGGTTGTTAAGGATGTCCCTGTTCCTTCTAAGACTGCTAGTATAATTGGTTGGTTCCGACGCAACAATTATTAATGAGGGTCATGCTTCTTATGAGGGTACTAGTAAAGTAGTGGATGTGGTAGTCGAGTCTGGTACACCCTTAGATGTTGATGCTCATGCTCATGATATTAGTGAGTCTAATGTCTCTAGTCAGTTTATGTATTCATTTGCCGCACCTTTAATAGAGGAAGATATTGAGTACGAGACAGTTGATTCTAGCGTCGTTACATTTAGTGGACCATGTGAGTCCCCGAGGCTTATTACGATTTTATGGTCGATCCAACATATTCATCTTCTAATGAGTCACCTGAATTCTTTGTCATGATTCAACAGATAATTTCTAGCGCTTCTTTTTCTGGTTGTTTGGAGCTTGTGTCTGAGTTCAAGATACCTCCATTTGAGGGGTTAGATGTGTGCCCTCCAAGGCATCCCCGTTATATCTTTTTCCTATATTTAGGATTTATGCCTAAAGTGCCTACTGCATTGCATTTGCCTATTACATATAATGATGGCCTCACTAGGCCGATAGCAATTTGCAATGTCACCTACAAATTTGTTACATATCCATATAATATTTTGCAAGAATTTGCAGTTGATAATAAAGTGATGGTTACCCTGAGGCTGTGAGGAAGTTGCACGCTTGGCGCACAAATTTCATTAGGATTCTGAAGAGGAGTGCTGCTATTGCTTCCCTGGGTTCCTGGTATCAGCTCTGTTTTCAGTAAGGATGATGCGTCTCTGTTTACTATTGGTGCCTTAATCAAGCTACCATCTTTTACAGCCGCTCCGTCATGGAGGCCAGCTCTGCCTCAACCACTTTGGCCTCGACATGATGCACTAGTGCTGATTCCTTGACCACCACCATGGCCCGATTGAGTTGCTTCGTGAGGGGAGTCTCACTTGACGGGGTCGAGTTTCTCCCAACCTGGGGAAATGATGAGGACATCATTTAGTTCGCAAGTTATCTTATGCCTTAGTTATTTTTTTGAGTTTAGTTGTTTTCTTTTATGTGAATGTTTAGTACTACGTATGTTATCTTCTAGAAGTGCTCTTTTATAAGGCCTATAAATAGGCCCAGATTTCTTTATTTAGTAGACAATGATGAATTAAAAATTTTCAGTTAAAATTTTTTGAGCTCTTGAGTTCTTGAGTAGAATGTGAAGCCCATGGTGTAAGGGGTGCGAAGTCCAAATTTATCAATTTTTTAGACCCTAATTCTCTTTTCTATTTTCTTCTCGAAACCCTTATTTCTTTTGATTTGTAGGTGATTGCGATCCCATATTACATCAGGCGACCAGCCACGTTTCCGTTCAGTGTCACTTGTTTCCCTGCTAGTATTTGTTGAGCCTCCTGGAAATTGTTAATTTTTAAGGGAATTAGGCTCTTTTTTCGTTTCTGAGTTCATATTGGTTGGATCAGGTTTTTGTCTGTTTGGACAAGAATGCTTCTTTTACTCAATTAGTTAACTTAAACTTTTTCTTGACCCAAATTGAAACCACTTCTATCCATATTAAAATATCTTTAATGCTGAACAATACACTCCAAAACTCTTTAGTTCTTGTGGACATCCAGTAGAGTGAATTTTATTAATACTGAGTTTCTCCACAGGAAAGGTGAAACAATGCTTTGGTGGATAGGAATCTTTCTCTGTCACTAGGATTCTTGTCCAACAAGACTTGTTATCCAAAATTCATAATTTGAACAAGGATGGGAGGGGTTGCATACACTGTTCTAAAAATCGGATTAATCGGCCGATTAATAGGCCGATTAATCCTATTCGGTGGCAACCCGCTTAATATTACATTAATCGCTCTGGTTATGCGCTCGGGCGATTAATCGGATCCAAAACGATTAATCCCGATTAATGCCCGATTAATCCGATTAATCCGATTAATCCCCGATTAATCATTTAGGCATTTCATATATTTTTTATTTGAAAAACTTATCACTTTGTTGTGTTGGATCGCTAAGTAGTTTATGTTGTGATGTTGATGATTTAATAATGATCTTTTGTTAAATAGTAGATGAACTATTATTTATTAAATAGTAAATGAATTATGAATTATGATATTTTATTATTGTATATTTTGCATAAAATGATACTTATGTTTTATTATTTTAATTATTTTTAAATTAACTTATTTAGCAATCTTTCTCCATCATTCTTTAAAGCTCATTATTTTGATTGATAATTGACTATTTTTTTATTTATCTTATTTTACAGGTAAGTTCTTTGATTTATATTTATGTTGCAAAATTTGAAATCTTAGATTACTAATGCGACGAGATAAATTCTCTTACTTCTTCTTTTTTACTATTTATTTATATTGTATTGTTGTTCAACATATCATGGTTTCTAACTTCACATCTAGATATTGTCTTGTATAATATTTAGGTATTTTCAACAATTAACTGTATATATTCATATGTAGTTGTGTATAAATATAATTAAATATATTAAAATATTCAAAACGATTAATCCCCGATTAATCCTCGATTAATCCGATTAATCATTATTCAGTGTTGGACCGTACGAATAATGAAACCGATTTTTAGAACACTGGTTGCATATATCTAATACAGTATTACTTGGATATGGTCCAGGTGGACATTGGCGCACCATGGATCTACTTATCATGAAATATATCATGAAATAAGAGTGTCTTTTAACATGCACGAATTTGACTTGCTGAAAGATTAGCATGCATCTGGTCTCTGCTAAAGCATCTCACCAAAGATTTTAAATAATAGCACGGATGGTCTTGAACTGTCTTGTGAGGTTTAATTGAATTTTCTGATAGATGTTTCTTATTGTGCCAACACTTTTGATATGCAACTGACAATGAGTTTTCATGCTTTTGGATTAAAAACATAAATTGAACTGAAATTGCCACCTTTAAAAATTATACTACCTGATATCCCCATCAACCCTGCCCCCCACCCCCGTCCCGGCACGCGCGCGCGCACATGCGCGCACGCGAATACAAATGCAAGAAAAAAACACACAGACAGCAAGCACGGCATCTTTATGTCACTGGAACGGTACTCTATGTTGATGTTCTTTTTGGGTTGTCATTTTGTCAAGAAATACACCTAATTAAACGAGCACAGCTTCAGTATTTCTTTTGGGTTGTCGTTTTTGTCAAGAAATACAACTAACACCTTGACTAATGCTTTATTCCCGTAATAATATTAATTTGGTCATTATGGATCTTCCCGTAACTCTATGATCAACATGTTTTGCAGCAATTGGCTCACTAAAGCAGGAGGTTGAGAATCTTGGAGATCTTGATCCATCTGCAGAAATCTTGATCCGTTTATTATGCACCGTGCCTGGGTGGGGTGAAAAGAATGTGCAGGTATTTTATGTTTGGAAAAAGAGCGCATACTTATACATGGAAGGTTTATTAAACCTTTCTTCATTTATGCAGGTTCAGCAGCAGGTAATTGAGCTCATAACATACATTGCCTCAACTGTGAAGCATTTCCCAAAACGATGTGTGGTACTTTGTCTCCAAGGTTAGTAAATCTTGGTTAAGCTTGAAATTCCTTGGGTATTCGGTCTTTGGTTTTGGCAGACTTACTCACAATTTTTTGTCCCTACAGTCTTTAGTCAAACTGTCTTAGTTATTTGTATTCATATAAAAGTGGACTGTATTCAAAAATTGGTGTTTGAGTTTCCGCTGGACACAAATTTAATAAAAAAGGCAAAAAAAATTGGTGTTCTACTTTATAAAACCTTTCCTAGAATGCTGGTCTTTGTTGCCTAGGCAGTTGCTTTGCACGAGTCAAAATCTTGTTAGCGAGCGTTGACTGTGATTTTACACCATATGTAACTTCATGTTGACAGGTATAAGTGAACGGGTAGCGGATATTAAAACACGTGTTCATGCAATGAAGTGTCTTACTAGCTTCTCTGAAGCTGTGGGCCCAGGTTTCGTATTTGAAAGAGTAAGCATATATGAGCTTATAGTGTAATGTCCGTCTCTTACAACAAATTTTATCTTTCCTTGATGCAGTGAAAAGTTAAACCTACATTTGAACAGTACATGTTTTAAAAAACTGTTCATGTTATGTTTTAGCTTTACAAAATTATGAAGGAGCACAAGAATCCGAAGGTTCTCAGTGAGGGAATTCTATGGATGGTCTCTGCCGTAGATGATTTTGGGGTTTCTCATTTAAAGTTGAAGGTATTTGTTGTTTCTTTAATATGATGCTTGTTTGCTACATATTCACTGTTCTGCTTCTAAATAAAAAGACAACTTTTTGTAGGATTTGATTGAGTTTTGCAAAGACACTGGGTTACAATCCAGTGCTGCTGCAACAAGAAACTCTACTATCAAGCTTATTGGAGTTTTACATAAGTTTGTTGGGCCAGGTAAGATTATCTTTTCTTCACTGCATATTCTGATGCTTAAGATATGAGTAGAGTTTTAATGTTCGTTTAATTACAGATATTAAAGGTTTCTTGGCTGTTGTCAAGCCGGCACTTCTTAGTGCATTGGACGCAGAGTATGAGAAAAACCCATTTGAGGTATAGCCTTTAACTACTGAAGCATGCACAGCTATCTTCAACTTTTAAACCTGTCAATTCTAATACTTGATTTATTGATAGGGTGCCGCTGCAGCTCCAAAGAAAACAGTAAAAGCTTCAGATTCCATGTCTTCTGTCTCTTCTGCTGGGTTTGATGGTTTGCCACGGGAAGACATTAGTGCAAAGATTACACCTACTCTACTTAAAAATCTAGGCAGTCCTGATTGGAAGGTATGGTACTATGGTTGTTAGAGAATGCTCGTGTATATTTACCATCAATTTGGATTGTTCTCTTCCAATGTTTTACATGTTGGCCTTTTCATACAACTCTGCAGTTACGGTTAGAGTCCATTGAATCAATAAATAAAATTTTGGAAGAAGCTAACAAACGCATCCAAGCTGCAGGCACTGGTATGCTTTTGTCTGTGTTGCACCCATGAGCTGAATTGTAAGATTGTTAGTAGGAACCCACGGACATTTTAATGCTATTGCTTACCTGTTGTGCAACTTCCAGTGGAATTACTTGCAGCTTTAAGAGGCCGCCTATATGATAGCAATAAGAATTTAGTGATGGCAACCTTGACTACAGTTGGTGGGATTGCATCTGCTATGGGTCCTGCAGTTGAGAAATCAAGCAAGGTTTATATTCTTACTGTATCACCTCCCAAACTGGTTTATCTTTAAGCCCTCCACAGAAATCTTACACTGTCTGCAATTTATATAGGGACTTTTGTCAGATGTATTGAAGTGTTTAGGTGATAATAAAAAGCATATGCGGGAGTCCACGTTGCATACTTTAGATGCATGGATTGGAGCCGTGCAACTTGACAAAATGGTAGGTTCTGATTAAGATACTTGGGGAATGTTTTATGATTGTGTAAGTGGTAATCTGTGTATATTTGCTGGACTTCCCAGGTTCCATACATTACTGTGGCTTTGGCTGACCCAAAACTTGGAGGAGAGGGGAAGAAGGATCTTTTTGATTGGTTATCAAAGCATCTTTCAGGGATTAGTGACTTACCAGATGCTTTGCACCTATTGAAGCCAACAGCTGCAGCGCTTTCGGTAATGCAGTGCTATTCATTAGTTATATAAGCGTGTTAGAATTGTTAATCCACTCTTTTATTTTATCTTTTGGATACAAAAGTAAACTAATTTTGGTACTTTTCAATGCAACGATTTACCCACTTTTTCCTATGTAGGATAAATCAGCGGAAGTGCGTAAGGCTGCTGAGGTTGCCTTTGGTGAAATTTTGAGGGTCTGTGACCCTGAAGTGGTATGTAGTTCAAACCAATAACCAGCTTTCTTTCAACCGCATCCCACCCACCCACGCGCCAAGCCAACATGCGTGCACGAACACACGACCACCTCTCTACAAAACCATCACCGTGATATTTAATGAATTGGCATCCTATGATTTTTAGGTGACGAAGAACTTAAAGGATTTACGTGGACCGGCTTTAGCTCTTGTGCTTGAACATCTAAAAACTTCTGGTCTATCCCTCCCTGATGCATCAGATTCCGCAAAAGCAGGCCCTTCTGGTCTGGCATCCAAATCTACTTCGAAGATTGCAAAACCAGGAGTTAATGGTTTTGCTGATCACGGGACTAAGCATCGCAGCAAGTCTATTCCCTCGGTGCGTGTTTCTTCGTTCTTTTACAGAGATCCTTAAAAAATCAGGATACTTATTTTATTTATTTATGGATATGTGGACAGAGAGGGGTTCCTACGAGGGTTTCAAAATCCGATTCCATTTTGTCGGTGCAAGACCTTGCGGTCCAATCACAGGCTTTATTCAATGTCAAGGACTCAAATAAGGTCTGTTTGCATATAGGAGATTACAACCCACTCCTATTTAGTTTCAATTCTCATTTTTGCATGTTAATTCCACAGGAAGATAGGGAGAGACATGTTATCCGCAGATTCAAATTCGAGGATCCACGTCCTGAGCAGATTCAAGATCTTGAGGTTTGTTAGGTTTGGTTGTTTGGAAATCATTACCTACTCCTTTGCTGAAATGTCTACGCTTTTGTCTTTTGTAACCCCGTCTTTATGAGTATCTCATGCTCTTTGAAATTTCTTTCCCTGACCCCTTTTGCTCCTAGTTTTTGCTACCATGGCTGTCAATATGTTATAATGCTGTCTCAACTTTCATTCTCAGTATATCAAACTTTCTGTAGCATTCCTTCCTAATGCTGTATATTTCTCAGCACATGCTACATACCTATTAGTCTTGCTCCTCTTTCAACTCTGACCCACTATGGGGGGCCGCTAAGGGTTTATAGAAAAGGATTTTGGGCCCGAAATGATATATAGTGGTTGCTATATTGGTGCTATGATCTATGATCCACTATTTTGGGACACTGATTGATTTGCGTTTCCTACATTTGGTTTATGTGTAGTTTTGGAAACTAGCTGCTTATCCTCAAGCAGTCTATTAGTGAGGCTGAAGACTGAGAATGCAACTACATCCTCATGCACTGGTTATGCTGGATAGATAATGTAGAGAAATAGAAAATCCTAAAAGATGATTGTATTAGATAAAAGAGAGTTACAATATATATATAGAAGACAAGGAGGGTAAATGGGTAAATATGGGTAATAACCCAATAACTCAATAACTCAAATACCAATAACTTAACACTCCCCTTCAAGCTGGAGCATAGACATATAACATGCCCAGCTTGTTACAAAAATTAGAATACACCTGAGGTGAGGCACTTTTGGTAAGTAAATCAGCTAACTGCTTTGAAGATGGTGTGAACTGGAACATAATCAACCTTCTTGGTCCAAGCATCTCTCACAAAGTAACAGTCAATCTCGATGTGTTTGGTCCTTTCATGAACACTGAATTCTGAGCACTATAGATGGCAAACTGATTATCACAATGCACATGCATTGGTCTAGGCTGTCTGAAACTAAACTCCATCAGTAAATTTTTTAACCACACCATCTCGCATGTTGTATGAGCCATAACTCTATACTCAGAGCGAGACACAATATTTTGCTTCTTGCTTTTTCAAGTCACTAGATTTCCTCCAACAAAGGTGCAATAGCCAACAGCAGACTTCCTATTCCCTCGATCACTAGCATATCCTGAATTAGAGTATCCAGAAATATGTACATGTTCATGTTTCCTATACACCAACTCTTTTCCTGGACAACTTTTGATGTAAAATAGAACTCTTATCGCAACTAACCAATGGGTCCCTCTGGGCTGGTGCATGAATCTACTCAGAACTCCTAAAATAAAAATTATATCTGGCCTAATCACCGTAAGATATATTAGCTTCCCAATCAATCTCCTATATCTCCCTTGGTCAAGTGTATGACAGTCATCAAACCATAAATCCACATTGGTTTCCATTGGTGTAGTAGCAGACTTGCATCCCAAAAATCCTGTTTCCTCCAGAAGGTTCAGAGCATACTTTCGCTATGAAAGTACACTGTGTTTTTGATGTGCAACTTCAACTTCTAGAAAGTATTTTGGACGTCTCATGTCTTTGGTCACAAAATGATACTTGAGATACATTTTAGTCTCCACTATTCCAGCTGAGTCACTCATGGTTCAAAGTCTCGGTCTCGGCCGCCGACTCGGCCGGCACCGAGACGGATCGGTCTCGGCGACTCGGATCGGACTCGGGCGATACGCAAAAAACGCTACATAGAGCGCCAAAAAAATTATGAAAAAATCATGACAAATCATAAAAAAATGTAAACATCCAAATTCATGCATCACATATTCAAACATATCACCTAACACTCAAAACATAACGTGAAAGCATAAATACAAGCGTCGTCGGTAGAAAAATATCAAAATACATGCATAATATAGTAAATTGCACAAAATAATTCATAAATACCTGCTAATATAGTCATTTCCACATTGAATTACGAGGAGGCTCCAAATCATCATTATCATCTGGCCCGCGATAAGTATAGAAACCAGGCATATAGTTTCCATAAGGATAATGATATGTTTGTGGGTGAGATCCTGTAGGCTGAGATGATTGGCCAGAGGATCCACTATCAGAGTAATATGGCGGTAGGGGTTGTGCAATATCAGCTCCATGGTGATAATACCCAAAACCTCGATATTCAGTGCTGCTAGTAGAGTAATCACCAGTGCTAGAATAATCAGTGCCAGAATATTGGCCAGATGTCAAACCCAACCCCTGTAAATGGCCTTCAAGACTATGATGACCATGTGAGTAGTAATCATGTCCACTCGAATAATCATCGCTAGAACTGAATTCGACCAACCGATCCAAATGCCTACGCTGCTGTGAAATCCCCGCCCGGCCTCCATGATCTGTATCTTGTGTGGCATAATATTGTGAATCCCATGTTAAAGCATCATCTCGTTGGCTTCCACCAACACCATGAGTCTCTTCAACATTACCACCATCACCACCATCACCACCATCACTGCCGCCATCACCCTCACCACCATCACCCTCACCACCATCATCGCCACCACCATCACCGCTGTCATCATCACCGCCATCACCATCATCACCGCCACTTTCGTCAGTATGACGAGTACCTTCATCTAACCAACCTAAGTCATCTGGTGGTAACATCGGCTGTTCTCCCTCACGAATCCACTCATCCAAAATATCATCATCATTGAAAATATTGTTCAGATCAATTGGGTTGTAATAATCATCAGTGTCGCTTTTGCATGTCAAGTTTCTTACTCGCAACCGCATATTGTAATGCACATATACTAGTTTATGCAATTTTTTCATTGCCAACCGGTTGCGCAGTTTTGTATGAATTAGCGACCACGTGCTCCAATTTCTTTCACAACCCGATGAAGAACATGTTTGGCTTAAGACTTTGATGGCAATTTTCTGCAGATTGGGAGCTTCTTCGCCATAATTAATCCACCAATCAGCTGGAAGAGATTGTTGCACTGCTCTTCTAGTTAGTGAGCTTCCAATTCTCCAACTCCATCCACAAATAATTTTATCTGTGAGAATACACATCACAAGTGTTAATATTTGCATAACATTATATCGATGAAATAAATAAATTATTATTACCTCATTAATAGCTCTTGCTTGTTTAGTCAAATCTGGCTCCAATCTTTTAATGACCTCCTTTAATCCATATCTCACTTCTGGATGTGTAGAAAAGTTTTTTGAATATTGGAGTGCTGGATTTAAAAAATATGCTGCAATAATGTAAGCAAACGATTGTTATGATATGACAGTTTCAATTTCTAGTCAACAAATATGATTTCTAGGCAAATGAATTACCAGCAGCATGCAAGTGTCTATGCAATTGTCCCTCCCATCTTCTATCAATGATGTCCCAGTACTTCTTCCAGTTCTTATTTGAGGCCTTTATAGCCAATTTGCTCTATCCATAGCTTCATATATAATAGATAGTGTAGGTTTCTTGTCCTGGTCCACTATCTTCAAGACTCTAACAAGAGGATCCATAATGTTTTGGACCTCTCTTGCCTTCTTCCAAAACCGGTCAGTCAGAATGAGATTAGCAACCTTATCTCGCATACTTCTTCTACTCCTTTCCTTGTTGAATTCACGCCATTCTGTAGTCGTGCACATTCTTTTCAAATCTTGCTCATAGCGAATAAGGCTTTCAATAGAAATAAACTCGGTGGCAAACCGTGTTATACCTGGTCTCAACAAATCTCTATCTTTGGTATATAGCTTCATTAAATTCACCACTTTGAGGCTATTGTAAATGAATGATGTGATCACCTTAGCATCATCCAATGTCTCCTTGACTGATTTCAAAGAGCCAATATCTTCAAGCATCAAATCAATGCAATGTGCTGCACAGGGAGACCAAAACAAATGTTTTCTCTTCTCCATCAACATGTGACCAGCTGCTTTGAAACTTGCCTCATTATCTGTGACAACCTGCACGATATTTTCTTCGCCAACTTCATCAACAACTTTATCCATTAGCGAGAATATATACTCAGCAGTCTTCGAGATATTAGTGGTATCAACAGAAGTATGGTAGATCATGCTTCTATCACAATAAATCATGAAATTAACAATAGGCTTTCTATTATGAGAACTCCATCCATCACACATGATCGTGCAACCATACTGCGGCCATTTTGTTTTTATTGAAGCAATATATACTCCAATTTCTTTCACTTCCTCCTCTAAATAGAGATTGCCAATCTGGTACCCTGTAGGGCCTTTTACACCTGGACCTGCCTCCGCAATAGTATTAATCATGGCTTGGTAGTAAGGACCACTATCAGCTGCATTGAATGGTATTGCATTGTAGTGAAAGAACTTCGCCACGGATTTCCTAACTTTTTTCATATTCTCAGTTGAGAACATGCTTTTGATTGATTTCTGTTTTGTTGGGAACATGTAAGGATCAATACCACGAGCTGGAATTTCAGCTTCTCTCATAGTCATACTCCGACGCAATCCACGGTTACTCCCTGATCCTGAAGGCTGTGAACTACTGCCACCAATATCAACTCCTTCTGCCGATCTCCAAGCCATTTCACGACTTTCTTTCATGGCTTGTTTCAGTTGTCTTCTTTCAACTCCTTCCAAACCACCAACTTCTTCAATTTCATTATCAGAATCTTCTTCGGTCACCTCATAGAAATCTTCCTCACTTAAAGATCTCATAAGTCGATCTTTTTTAGATTTAATGGCCGCTCTTTCTTTGCTACCTTCAGAAGATGTCGTCTCATTATTTGAGATATCTCTTTTGATACTCGCAAGCATCCTTCCACCTGACCGGGTACATGTGCTATATGCTGCTTCAATCTAGTGATACCACCATGGACTTGTTTCCCACAATAATTGCACTTCACAAGTTTTCTACTTCCACCAACAGGGGTACCATGTTCCCATCCAATATCGCGTTGCTTTGGAGCCATACTGAAATTTAAAAAATTATCTGTTAAATTAAATTAAACTAAAATTAACTAAATTAAAAACATTAAATTAAACTCAATTAAATGAAACTACAATAAATTAAACTAAACTAGTTATACTAGATTAAGCAACACTAACTTAATTACCTAACTTTAATAAAATAATTAAATTACCTAATTTAATTACAAAACTTTATTAAATTAATTAACCTAAATTAAGTTAACTAAACTAATTTAAATTAAATTCAATTCAATTTATGAAACTATATTAAATTAAGCTAAAATAATTTATACTAGATTAACTTACAATAACTTAATTACCTAACTTCAATAAAATTATTAAATTACCTAACTTAATTACAAAACTTTATTAGATTAATTAACCTAAATTAAGTTAAATTAACTTTACCTAAACTACCCTAAATTAAATGACATTAATGTAAATTAATTAGAGAGAGAGGAACAGAGAGAGGGAGAGAGACGGAGACAGAGGAGAGAGAGAGGAACACAGTGGAGGAGAGAGAGACAGAGAGAGAGAGACTGACAGGGAGAGGGAGAGACAGAGAGGGGAGACTGGAGAGAGACTGAGAGGGAGAGGGAGAGAGAGAGAGATACAGAGAGAGAGAGAGAGTGCGACAGAGAGAGAGAGAGATACAGAGTGAGAGAGAGAGTGTGCGACAGAGAGAGATACAGAGAGAGAGAGTGCGACAGAGAGAGAGAGTGCGACAGAGAGAGAGAGAGAGAGATACAGAGTGAGAGAGAGAGAGAGTGCGACAGAGAGAGAGAGAGATACAGAGTGTGAGAGAGAGAGAGTGCGACAGAGAGAGAGAGAGAGGTACAGAGTGAGAGAGAGTGCGAGAGAGAGAGAGAGAGTGCGACAGAGAGAGAGAGAGAGAGAGATACAGAGTGAGAGAGAGTGCGAGAGAGAGAGAGAGAGTGCGACAGAGAGAGAGAGAGCGCGCGCGCCGCTGCAGGCCAGAGAGAGAGCGCGCGCCGCTGCGGCTTGCGGGGGAGAGAGACAGAGAAAGAGAGGGAGAGAGAGGCACAGAGGAAGGGAGAGAGAGAGACTGAGAGGGAGAGAGGGAGGATTTACCTGCGACGGCGACGGCGACGGCGACGAGGTGGGACGGCGAGGGCCGGAGGGCGTCGCGGGGGAGACGGCGATCGCGACGAGAGAGAGAGAGAGAGATCAGATCTGATCTCTCTCTCTCCCCGATCGGATTTAAAGGGAAAAGGTCACGGGCGGGCGAGTCGACCCGGATCGGGTCCGAGTCAGACCCGATCCGGGTCGACTCGCCGATCCACTGGTGACTCGGGCCTCCGAGTTAAACCGGAGGCCGCCGAGTCGGATACGACTCGGCCGAGTCGTATCCGACTCGGCCGATTCTTTGATCTCTGGAGTCACTATCAGTCAACAAAATATCATCAGCATAAACAACCAGAACTATAATGCCAGACCTTGTGCGTTGAGCGAAGACAATGATCTGAATGACATCGGCGAAAGCCAATACCAGAAATGGTAAGACTGAATTTCTCAAACCACGTCCTTGGACTCTGCTCGAGTCCATATATAGCCTTTTTTAGATGACAAATTTTAGCCTCCCCTTGAGCAACATAACCTGGAGGTTGCTCCATATAAAATTCCTCTTGAAGATACTCATATAAAAAGGCGTTCTTGACATTCATCTGGAACAATAGCCATGGCAAGTTAACAACAATAGAGAACAGAATCATGATAGAGTTCATCCTGACAACTGGCAAGAACGTCTCAAAATAGTCGATGCCATATGTCTGAGTGTAACCCTTGGCCACGAGCCTGACCTTATATCTATCCATAGATCCATCTGGGCGGTATTTTAAAGTAAAGACCTAGACAACCAACAACCACCACATCTGTTGGTGTTGAAATCAAGTCTCAAGTTCCTCTAAAAGTAAGCTTCTATTTTCTCATTCATAGTCTGGGTATAGACTTAGGAAACAGAGAGCAAAATGGCGAAAAATGGGGTTTAGGTGATCATAAGAGATGAATTTGAAATAGGGTGATCATTGCAAGATCGTTTACCTTTTCGAAGAGCAATAGGAATATCAAGATCAGAGGAGAAGCTGATGGTGGAGGAGGACCGTCTACCGGAGAGGGATTAGTTGGAATTAGTTCGGAGGCATGAACCTTGGGCGATGAGTGTATAGACGTATCTGAAATCCCGAACTGGTTTTGATGCAGGTGGATCTGTAGTTTCTCTGCTGACAGCACTGGTGAAGCAACATTAGAAGCAAGCGTAACCAATGGCACAAACAGTGAAGGAGGAACAGTCTCAGATATGGTGACAGGAACCTATGTAGAGAAATATGGAACAAACTCAAAGAATGTGATATCAACAGATACTAAATACTACTTCCTAGTGGAGGGATTATAGCACCGATATACTTTTTTTGTGTTCTAGAATACCCAACGAAGACACACCTTAGATCTAGGAGATAGCTTATCTAGCCCAGGAGACAAGTCCTGAACAAAATAAGTGCATTCTGTAACCCTTGGCCACGAGCCTGACCTTATATCTATCCATAGATCCATCTGGGCGGTATTTTAAAGTAAAGACCTAGACAACCAACAACCACCGCATCTGTTGGTGTTGAAATCAAGTCTCAAGTTCCTCTAAAAGTAAGAGCTTCTATTTTCTCATTCATAGTCTGGGTATAGACTTAGGAACAGAGAGCAAAATGGCGAAAAATGGGGTTTAGGTGATCATAAGAGATGAATTTGAAATAGGGTGATCATTGCAAGATCGTTTACCTTTTCGAAGAGCAATAGGAATATCAAGATCAGAGGAGAAGCTGATGGTGGAGGAGGACCGTCTACCGGAGAGGATTATAGCACCGGTATACTTTTTTTGTGTTTCTAGAACACCCAACGAAGACACACCTTAGATCTAGGAGATAGCTTATCTAGCCCAGGAGACAAGTCCTGAACAAAATAAGTGCATTCAAAAACACGCGGAGTCACAGAGAAGGGGGGTTTGTTAGCACAAAGACAAGAAAATGGAGAACTTTTATTGAGAACAGAAGAGACATCCTATTAATTAGATAACAAACACTTAACACAACATCAGACCATAAATATTTCAGAATACTCATATGGATCATTAAAGTCTAGCAACATCTAGAACATGTCTGTTTTCTTTCGAGAACTCCATTTTGTTGGAATGTATGAGAACAATGAATAATTTCATTTTTGGAAAAAAAATACTAGAGACATCCTTTTTTACATACTCCAAGGCATTTTCAGTATGAAGCACACGAATGGAAGTAAAAAAAACTGATTTTTATTTCATTAAAAAAGACTCAATTACGCTGGACACTTTTGGCCTCTTTTTTAGGAGATACAGCCACGTTATGTGAGAGAGTCATCAACAAAAAGTAAAAATAACTAAATCCTTAATAGAGGGCACACGACTAGGACCCCCAGCATCAGAGTAGACCAGCTCAAAAACAGAACTACTACGACTATTGACTCGACTCTGAAAGGTAGCATGATGATGCTTACCTAACTCACAAGACTCAAAACCTAAAGAAGAGATATATGACTCAACAGGAATAACAGACCACTTTTTTGTATCGAAGGATGACCCAAGCGCCAGTGCCACAGTAAAACCGGATCAGGCTGTGCTGCAACCAAGCCTGTAGGAGTCACTCGATCGTCCAAATAGTATATGCCTCCTCGTTCATGCCCCGAGCCAATCCTCCTCCCAGCTGACAGGTCTTGAAACACGCAATGAGAGGAAAAAAATGTTATTTTGCAGTTATTTTGTTTAGTAAGCTGACTAATAGACAAGAGAGACTATCAGAAAATCATGGAACATAAAGGACATCAATAAGAGTCAAAGATGGAGCAGCCTGAACTACCTCATTGCCTAGTACAACCTGAATTACCTCATTGCATAGTACAAGTGAATGAGTACCATAAGCAATTTTAACAGAGGGATGGACAGTGAACATGTTTAAAGAACAAACTTTTGTGTAATACCTGTCATGTGGGATGAGGCTCGAGAGTCTAATATTTAGGGCTTTTGAGGAGAGGCAGTATAGTTGTGCATGAGTCGTTGAAAGATTGTTCTGAGAGAACTCTAACTGTCGAAGTCAATCATACTCCTCCTGTGTCAATACAAAAGTGGAAGATCCAGGAAGAGTGGAGAAAGTGGATGAATAGTCCTGAGGAGTGTTACACGGAGAAGGATCAGACTCAGATAGCTATGCCCACTCAAGTCGACCAAATTTCTCCAGCACTTCTCGGAGATGTGATTACTGTGTTCACAGTGCCTGCATTGCTGGGGTCCTTTTTCAGAAGCACTCTGTCTGCCTCCATACGAGCCACGTCCACCCCCAATAAATTCACGTCCTCCAAAATCACGGCCATGACCACGACTTCTGCCACGTTCAGAAATCATGGCAGACTGCTCAAAAAATATCAGCTCCAGTAGATACTCACATAATCTTGAGAAGGTGGCAATTAACGTGAGAATATCATCTCCTCCAGAATTTGACCCTGCACTTGGGATCGTAGTGAAGGGCTGACACTGCGAGATCCTAATGATATTTCCTCAGTGTTGCTGCATCAATAGCAACAGGTTGATGCATCTCTAACTCATCAATAAGACATTTGAGTCGCCATAGAACTCAGGCACAAATCTATCTCCCTGTTTGAGTTCAAACAGACGCTCATAGATATCAAACACTCTCGAGGGATTCTTAATTGCTATACATCACCTTTAGTGTATTCCACATGTCTTTAGCAGTAGTCAGGAACATGACACTACAATTAATCTTCTCTTCCAGACTGTTGAGAAGCCATGTCATCACAAAATAATCTCCAGTAATCCAGATCATATAAGTAGGATCTGAAGTACCGGGTGGATCTTGAAGGAGGTGCGCCAATTTGTTTTGAACGCCAATGAATATACAGAACGCCTGCGCCCATAACAAGTAGTTGGATCCATTCAATTTTAATGTAGTCCCCAACATTATCTTGGGAATAGAAGTCTCAACCATCGGAGAGG